>VZSR01003049.1:2045713-2114123 GCA_013398615.1 Brachypodius melanocephalos
CAATGCTGAGTAAAGTACAGAAGCACCCAAGTTCAGATATAATGTCCTCCAATATATAAGAGATGAGAGCAGATGATCTAATAACTCTTTTTGAGAATTACGGTAAGGCTTCTACAGTAACTTTCATGAAATTATTTCAGAACTACTAGAACCACATGATAGCAATAGAAGAAATTTTTGAACTACACAGCCTCCCTCAAAAATATACCACACCAAGCAGGGGAGCGTTTCTAAAACTATCTTGGGATAAGACAGCAACAGGTAAAAGCACTGATTACTGAACAGTGCAAAATAACTTCTCTGGATATAATGCTGACATCCACAAGAAGGTGTTTGAACAAGTGAAGTTGCAAAAAAATACTTAATTGTAACTTGAAATAATTTAGGGGTCAGTAACACATAATAATGTCACAGCAATTAACAGACAAGTGTTTTATATTATAGAGGACTACACAAAACCCAAATATAAGAGTCATCACTGCTGAAACGAGGCTAACATTCTCTATAAACCATACAAGTGAAAAAGATTAGACAATAAATGGGAGAAGTTAATCTGCCATACAACATCAAATGTACGCAGAGGTGTGCTAAAAGGAATTTACCCCAAAGCACCTATACATGACAAATTACCTGAATGAAAGCACAAGACACATCACCAAGTAAAATGCCATACAAGCTTTGAACAAATGATCTCTTACAAGCTTTCCCACCTTCACGTAATGCTGAAACGAAATCATCCTCTCTTTCCTCCAAGCCTATAACAAACTCTTTCACTGGCAAAGAACCAAAGATTGACCATATATTTTGGGAAAAGCACTAAGTTTTCCTCTAAAAAAAAGCAGTTAAAAATGGGTTATTTTAATATGCTTAAAATCCAGATAAAAAATTCCCCTTTATACAAGTATTTTTTGCCGGAACTGAAGGCAACAGATTTTATACATGTCTGCCCAGTTATAAAGAAGAGAGAAACACTCTGTTCTATATGACGATTTTCACTTGCAAAATGACACTCTCATGTATTTATTTCTCTTTACAATATTCTTAACTATGTTATTTGTAACACACTTCATATGCATAAAGTATTAAGCTCTGTAATCAGATCTTAAGGTTTATTAGTGTTTTGTGACCCTGTCAAAGAATAAGAGACTAGTATTTTTATATACCACAAAGCCAGATTTCTTGTCTCCTTAGGCAGCCTGTTTGTATCAAAATCCAGTTCCAGAATTGCAGTGTGCTTCCTGCCTGCCTCCCGGTACTTGCAATTGTCTGATCTCACGTCAGCAGTTAACTTGTTCTGCTCAGCTCTGACCTCTTTGCTGTGAGTCACACAAACTCTCCACCTTTTGCAAATACAGTCGTTCTACATACAATCTATCACAGAAAATGGGAGTATGTGCTCTACTCTTTTCCTCCTGACATGGAGAAAGAAATAAAATGCTTGTAGTTTTCCTTTACTTATTTTTTCCTGTATGTTTTTCTGTTTATCATCACCTTGTTTTCCTTGGAGTTGACAGAGTTGGTTTATATCAGTTGGTAAGACCACAGCAATCGGTAAGGCTATGATGTCAAATACCTGCAAGTCCTCTGATTGGCAGTGTCTTTTACTCAACTCGAAATTACCATATTTTGGGTTGGCCATATTACAGCTAGCACAGTATTTAAATCACAGGGTTTACAAACAGCTGGAAGACATAGTCAGTAAATATGCCAAAGCTCTCTATGATAACAGCTGAGAAGATATCTATTATGGCTTCCAGATTAACAAACTGATAGAGGGCATAATAAAGGAGAAAATTAGTAAACATGGACAAATATGATATACTATCATTCCCGTGTAAAAAGGCCCACAGAGGTAATCATAAATAGAACTGCTGAAATTAAAATACTGTGGTTGGAGTTTGAATTACTATAATTCAGGAGTAAAGTGGAGGATGGTCTCTGATGATTTAAGTCAGAAATAAAAGCCCCTCATTACTTTTTGACTTGAGTATCTATTTGAAATTGTAGCCAGTGAAGCCATATGGAAAATATTTCTGGTCTCTCATGATTTAAAAAATAGCATTCTCAGTTATAGTAACTATTGTAAATTGTTTCTTTCCCCCCTCTCCCAGCCCTACATCAGTGTGTTATATTTTATACATCCTACTATCAAACCCACAATCTTTATGGCTACAATCTGGCTGGGAAGGTTTGTCCCTGGAGACTGTTCTGTATTTTGAATTATTGCAATGACTATACATTATTTCCCAATTCTGCAACACCGCTCCTGAGTAAATAGCAGCTGGTGAGCTCTGGGAGACAGAAATTATACTCTGCCTTGCTTCGCTGTAATAATTACAGAACTGGATTCTTTTCTATCATGAGGGCAAACAAGAATTTTTGCCCATTTTCCATGTGCTAGGTGCCCTCCAATGTGATTCCGATATAATGCTGATTAGCAAGATGGTCAAAGTGTGCACATTGATCATCTCTGCTCCTTGGTATAAAAGGCTGTGAAAAAAATTTTATCACTCCAGTATTTGAAGAAACACTCACTTTATATGATACATAAATCAGAGTTACTACAGATTTATCATGGACTAAACCAGGCAGCTTCAGCATCAAAACATTAAGCTCATTAACTCTCTTCTGTCCTGGACCCAGACTACTTAAAATGTAGACTGTAGCAAACCTGATAAATACAATGGCTGAAGATTCCCCTGCTAAGATCTATTTTCACTGTGTTGCTATTTTCCTGAAGACTGAAGGTAAGAAATCCTTAGGAGCAAAAATACCTCACAGCACACCAGGCAAGTAACAGAATCTTGCCACAGTACTTTAAAGAGAAACAAAATCCTATTCAGATCCTCACTACTGTTTTTCAGCCAACTGCAATTACTTGGAACACAATTGTCATATACCTCTAAGAAGCCATCAAGTTAATTTTGCTTCTGAGTTCAGTTTGGGAGAAGTGTGGCAGAACAAATGAAAATATGTATCAAATTTAAAATAGATTTACAGAAAAAAAAGTAAATTAATTGCTCTGCCTCTTTCAGGCATTCTGAAAAATTACAAAGGGCTAAAATAGCAAAAGCCATACACAAAGCATGAATGATTCACTGCCCCAAAGATAAAATGCTCATTTTTAACTTACTGTCAGAGGTGGAAACCCTCTCTCTTGTACTCATCCGTTATCTACTAAAGTATACAGGTTTCCTTAAAACTTATGTCTTCCCTTGTCTTTTTACCTGCATCTAAGCCATACTAGTATCCATGTCTTCTTACAATGCCTGACCCTTTTTGTAATTCTTTTATTCACAGCATGCTCCAAGTTTGGTTCTTCTGTATGATCTTTCCCATCTCCAAATGACCTCCAAAGACTTTCTTCTAGAATCTAAAAAATATCCTGTACATTGGCCTCATATAGCACAACATAACACCCTTACAATCCTGCACATCAAGTCCTGTCCCAGAGAAATTACCAGGGACTGGGACTGTGTGTCCATAATACCCATTAACTCAGGGAGTGAAAAGTTGCTTCAAGCACAAAGAGACTGGTGTGATAAGCTCCTCCTAAAACTCCTGATCGCTGCTTTTATAGGAATCTCTTCTCCTTGGCCACTCTGTCCCCCCAGGTACTGTGAGCACTCAAGGGGCAACTGGGACCCCAGCTGAGTCATTACTGGACATTTCAAAATGCCTCTGGGTACAATTGGTTACTCCAAAATCTGTGTCTAATCCTGCCTCCTCTAGGGAGTGGACCCACTGAACCCTGCCTAGTCATACAGAGTCCAATTCAACATCTGTTAATTGTACAGTAAATAACAGATAAAGGTATATGCAGTAGGACAATACTGTTTACTAGTGACCAACCAACCAAGAGAAGCCAAAACATTCCATAACAGTGAATCCCAGACAAACTCAGAATTTTCTGTATTTGTTATATAATGCATTTTCCTGATGATTTCCATATTTTATAGTATTTGTACTTCATGTACATCCCACCCTCTCACAGCATCCTGAGTGTTTAGTTACTCTTCTGATTAACTACATACATCCAAATCACTAGCATGTTATTGCCATTATTTCAGTTGTACAGCTAAACTTTGTGAGTAACACAGGGCAGAGAATTTTATCCACTGATTTCTGTATTATGTGTTTCTTCAGACTGGATTGAAGCATAGAGGGGGAAAATAATATGCATAGATTTTGGGGTTTTCTCTTTAAAAGCCTAACAGATGTATGTGTACATAGGACTGGCTGATTTTACCAGCACATAGCTTTATGAAATTTCTTGTTTATTTGCTACAATCAGAAATGGAACACACTTCCTATAACCAGAGCAGTATAAAGGAGGAACAAGACAAAAATGGTAGCAGAGCCATTAAAAAAGCAAAGGAAGGCAAACTAAACACTGGATAGAGCTACAGGACAGTGTAAGGAAACAAAAGCAGTAATAGTTGAGTAGGGAATAGGGAAGAAACGTCACAAAAGGAACTATGAGAATAGTGAGAAAACTAAAAAGAAAAAAAAAAAGCAGTACTTCAAAATAAATAAATGTTATTCTACCTGAAGTTAACAGGGACATGATTTTAAGGCAATAGAACCTGCACTAAAGACAAAGATACTACACTAAATCAAAATTAATCCAGAAGCCAAGGGCCTGGCCTAAGTAACCAGTGGAGGTGGTCTTCATTTTTTATAAAAAAAGGATTAAAATTGTTGGGGTTATAAAACTAACAAAAATAAGCTTGAAGTTTTCTAGGAAAACTTCCTTTACAAAGCAACTTCCTTTGTTCAAACAAGGCTAAAAATAGCTTCTGTAAAGAAGAATCTTGTATACAAATTGATACTAATTAAAACATTCCAAGGATCCGTTCTCCTCTGTTACTGTAATTTAGATAGTTCAAGTAAATATTCCCTCATAGACGTAAAATCTGAAAGATGGCAACATTATATTTGGCTTTTTTGTAATGTTGATTTTTAATCCCTTTTATTAATAACCCAAGTGAAGCTCTCTCATCATCACCTCTTTCACACTTACAGCTGCACCCTGTTTTTACTGGAACAGATACTATGACTCTCATCAGATTTAGTGCACCAGGATCTAGTAGTTCTGCATGACCACAGATCTCTAGAGAACTAGTGATGATCTTTTTCTACCAGGCCTCTTCCTGGGCATAAAACTGAATTTTCAGGATGAAAGAAAACCAACTGGCTAACTGGGCAGCAAAAGCAAAACAGCAGGATATGAATGTGGGTCCTGCCAAAAGGAGAGCTGCCACAGTAAAGCGTGGCTCCAATTACAGCTTTCTTCAACTAATTGTCCCAGTTCAGATCACCCAGTTAGCTTTTCTAGGGAAAAGAGCTGCAATGATTTCGATGGCTTATTCCAAAGTGGGTTCTTAGGCATAGCAACACTTCCACGGTATAAAGCAATCATCTCCGCTGCAGAGATGGTTCCAAAGGGTGGGGGGAGAGCAGCTGGTTTTGTACTTGAAAGCATTAGCATGTCTCCCTGGACTTTCAGCTGTAGCCTAATGAGTTGGCAAGTACTTTTTTGCACTACAAATTTTCTCAGGATAATTAACAAGACCTAGGATGAACTTTTTAATGCAGATTGAGCTAAGCCAGTTCCTCACAGAAAAGTCAGTGCTTACCTACACACACAGATGGAGGCAACTGGTGGAGTTCTTGTTGGATTCAACCGAGTTGACCAACACTGGTCAAATAGGAGCTAGAGAACCCAGTAAGAGCTCTACAAGAGAAATGTTCACCCAGCCACATCCTGCTCAAGGCATACTAGTTAGGTAACTTTGCTACTGTCCCACAAATCACCTCATAAGTAAACAATGAATTAATTTTCCAGTGCAATTCATCTGGTGTTTCTTAAAGATGCAAACGTAATACAAAACAACTCCTTAAAAATAGGACAAAGCCAAAGAAACTAAGAAATGCTGAGCCAGCCATTGAAGGATACCACAGTGACATTTGAAATCAGGGAAGAGCTTTTGAGCAGGGACAGACTTGAAGCTGAGAAGTAAATGGTAAAGGTCTCTCTGAAGTTTTTTTCTGGTGGTCTTACAGGACTACTAGAGCACTGATACATCCCTTGTCTCCACAACACAATTCCACTACTGTGTAACCACCACAATATTCTGAGCATTGCTGGGTTGCTAACATTTTCACCCTGAAGAGGACATTTGGAGTTGCTCTGAGTGAGGCAGAATATTCTTCTGAGCCAATCTTCCAACAACAGTGCTAGCACCTAGAGTAGTGAAATGGAAATCAGAGCATAAAAACTTCATCTACTTATAATTATGGTCAAAGCCCTTTCACAGCCAAGCATCACAACCCTTCTCAAACTGAAGTATGTGAAAAGGTTCACACCCCTTCAAAGAGTGGCAGGGTCTAATAAGAGCCTGGCAGGAAGTATTAGTATTTTTGGGCTGGGCTAACCAAGGTTACAGGTAGGCTGAGGTGCATCAGTTCAACCAAATGGCATATCAGGGAAATACAGAAGATTATATAGATGCTTCTTTCAGCTTAGTTAAGTCTTGTCAGTGTCAGGTACAACTCTCAGAGGACAATAACCCCCACACTGAAACTCCTCATTGTTCCAGTACTGTTTCCTCTCTTTTCTTTCATGGTCAGACCCCAGTATGTCAGGACAAAGAGAGATTTCAGGCTTTAAAGTCAGTAAGGCTGATGTCAGTGACCAAAACTGAACTCCCTAAGGGAGGTAAATAAGATCCACCAAGATTTAAAAAAGCTATTTACTTATTCCCATGCAGGTGGCTCAACATTTCCTCTGGGCAACACTTGAAAAGGAGCTAATTATGCACATACAGTCATGGACCAAAAAAGCAGTCCAGCTATTTTAGAATTCATTTACTGATATTTGATACTGAATGTTATTACCAAACTCCAGCTGTCAGCTTTCGTCATCCTTTTGTTAAAATGACGACATTTTTCTAAAAGAAAGCTCTCGGAATATGAAAAGCAATTAAGAGAAGATGTTAATGACACAGAACATTGTCCAAGAATAATATCTTCTTTTTGCTAAATAAATGCTTCAGCTTCTTCTAGTGTTGGAGACTGACAAAGGTCTAGGACAACAAAGTTATTCCTATTGCACTGAGTAACTAATGGCTATTAATTTTCACATATATTAATGCAAAAAGGTGAGTTATCCTCTGTAATATTACACATAGTTTTTCAACCAGTTTACAGAGCAAACTGGGAGCCTTCTCCCGTGGTCTTCAATAAGGCAAGAACTCTCACTGACTTTCATGGTTCTTCCACTTCAATAAGTAGAAAACCTGGGCATATCAGCTCACTCTCCTGTTTTTGGTTAGTGTCTCCAGCATTATAGACTGCCTCACTGCTTGCTGACATTCTTCTTCTCATTCCCAAACAACTGCCAATCTCCCAGATTCAGTCCTCCTGCAGCTGTATGAGTGATACACTGCTGCAGGAAGCAACACATATTAAACCCGAAAACCCTGCTGGAAGCACATCTGCACCAGCCCTGCAAGGACACCCATGCTGTGCCACGCCAACCAGGGCCAAAGGCTCATGCTGCTTTGGCAGGCCAGGTTCTGAGCAAGTGGCTACACATGGAAGAGGAGCAGATCTTCCAGGGGGCAGACCTGCTTTTGCAGGGAAGCAAGAATAGAGAGTACAGATAGAAAATGCAGAGTGCAGATGGAAAATGGCAGAGGTGAGGATCTCATACTAGTTCACCATGGAAGTAGAACAGGGAACCTGACTTTGCTGCTTATTACCCCACCCGAGAGATGTTTTGGGCTTAACTTTTTGTGCTTCATAATACAAAACTAATAATTTACTTTTAAAAGTATTTAAAAAGTATGCTCCTATAAGAAACTATATAACCTGTGGTGCTGGTTTAGCCATTGAAACACAATTTTGCTTGGTCTGTAAAAGAAAAAGGTTACCCTGAGACACACCCCAGTGGCCCTGAGCTAACCATGAGCAGCCAGGCAGTTACCACAGCTCAGGTGGCCTGCAGTAACTAGTTATTTCGAAGTAGGTTTTCTAAGTGTTAATCATTCAGAAATTTTTAAACATTTTGTCTCTTTGCAAAATGAAAAAGTCTCTTATCCACTCCTTTGCAAAAAACATACAGTTTCAAAACAAATAAACATGAAACTTTTGCCACCATGTTGAGGCAGCAAATGCAGCCCTAAACCATGAGCTACAAAGCTTTTTTATACTAGTATATTAAGAGTACAATTGTTTACATTACAAAATACCTTACTAAATCCTTAAAACAGTAAAAATACACTATTCCTTAATGTTACTCTGATCACATACAAACACAAAATTATACTGAAATTCTTTGGAATACTTTCATTATTTTTTTCTCCAGGGATAACATATGTTTCTAATAACTTGCCACTGAGCAAACAGATTTAACAGGGTAGCAGCATGCTGAGAAAGATAGCAGGATTTTCAATTTCCAGATGAAAGCAGCTCTATTCCCTGGCAGCCCTACTCCTAACCCCTTTAGGCCAGATCAAATTTTATCTGAAGCTAGCTGGTGCCTGTCTTCAACTTCAATGGAAGTTGAATCAGGTTTTTTACATACCTGCAGTAAACAATTTGAAGCTTATCAATTAGAATTTTTAAAATCAGTACTTATACCAGAGGGAATCTGTAGCAGTTAACAGGATTTCTGGACTTGGTTATTTACATATGTTTAGCTAACAGATGACCCAGTTTTTACCAGCGAGTATCATCCATCTAATTCAGCGGACTCACAGACTAGTTTAGATTATCAAAAGGAAAGGGTTATGTAAATTACACAACACTCCCCTGCATCTACTAGCAACAGATTTTTAAATCCATCATATTAATTTGCACAACAAAAATCTATGGTACTGTTTCACAAGACCAGGATTAGTTTGCAACACACATCTTACCTTTGGCTCCACTGTTTTCACACAGAAAATAATGTATCTTTCATCTTTAGACACTTCTGTTCTACATATTGATTTGAAGTAAAACCATCTGACAATCTCCATGGCTCAAAAATGTCTCTTTATATAAGAAATATAGTAATATAATAAGAATATTTCTACATTTCACATCTCTCTCTGATAAAATACTTACCTAGTATTTTTAAATAGGGGTCCTTAATTATGGGTCTCATCTAGATACCAGGGTGAGGGAACCCCTAACAACACTGTAATCACTTGCACTGGAATTCTTGTTAAACTAGGGCTGCTCACACCAGGAAGCTTTCTTTCACACTTGATTTAGTTCAACTGTTTGAAGAGCTAACCCAAACTTTTCTTCACACCTTCATGCAATTTCATTCAAACAGCTGGTTTTTTCCTAAATAACTTTGTAATGTGTGAAAAAAGACATAAATTATTTTATCAAGTTGTCTAAAAATATTGCCCTGCTGAAAATAAAGATTTTATGATTAACAAGTGGGAAATAAATGAACATACACATGTGAACAAATGAACATAGAAGACCAAAGCTCTAATACTAGAGGTCTGTATTTGACAAAGATTCAACAAATAAAGTAAAATAGTATTGCAGCTACATCTGGTTGCTGCTCCATTTTTTGTCCAGCTTTTCTCTTTTTTTCTGATAAAAATCTTTTCTTTCTGAGGAGCACGCAGTAGTTTGGATCTGACATTTGTCTAGAACCTTTATAAAGTAAGAATGAAACTATATTTAGCTCCAGAAAGCCATGCTTTTTAAATGCATGCAAAGCTGCAGAAGAATCAGAATTAATCTTAATGAGGAAAACTTTTATCAAGTATAATTCTATCTCTTCCCACCCAAATGGGACTAATTTGTTCAATTATCTGTAAAAATACCAGTTAGACACTTAAATGAAAGCTTCTGAAGCATATCTGTTCAATTAACAACAATGCAAATGCACAATCACTCAATCATGCCAGGGGCTGCTCCCCCAAGCATCTTCAAATCTTTCATGAAAAGACCTATCAATCATCACTAAGGGACTTTTTTCTTGCCCCAGTCTCAGACAATAATGTGGAATAGGTGGTGGGAATAGGGAAGAGGATAGGACCGTCTTTCTCCACTATATTGCTAGCAGAACCACTATCCTGTCAGCAGAAGTAAGACTAACACAGCTAACACACACTGATCCTTCTCATATCCCTGACTGTATTCCTTTATAATGAGGAGCTAAGGAGTAAGTTTCAAATGAGGCTCATTGGGAACGAGAGAAGCTAGCTGTTGATGACTCAAGGCATACAAACTGAAGGAGCTCTTCTGGGAAAATAATTCCTCTTTTTTTTTTTTTTTTTTTTTTTTTTTTTTAACCTGAACAAGGACTGCAAGATCCAGCTCTGTGATTGAGCCTTAGGAAGTTATCTTGGCTTCCACTGTACTTACAGAGGGTTCTGGAGTACTTGGATTTTCCAAGTAGTATTAGCATTTTGCAGAATCAGGTGCCTCATTAACAACTAGATGGATCTGTACGCATTTGTAAATTGAATCTCTAACCCAGAAAGTTAAGACAGCAAGGGTGTTTAACATGAATGCAGAGTGTGTAACAGCATGTATGCAAAGCAAGCTCACAGGCTCTCCGAGCTGTGTCCTAAGCAGAATATGGCCAGATGACAACAAGCTTTATATGCATAAATGCATCTGCCAAAACATTTCCATATTTGTTGTGATGAGGAATCTGATAAATGTTCAAAACATAGAGAGTAAGAATTTGATACTTGGTATTGGCAGGGCACTGTACACCTTTGCTATTCATACGCATTTACAAGAAGAGAAGATCTTGCTACTTTCATTGTACTGGCCCTGTGAAGTCTCATGATGTTGTTAGGTCAAATTCTGGTATGACAAACTTCACCAAAGACAAAACTTGGTCTTTAAAAATGTATGTCAAAGACCAAATATCTAGGAGGGAAAATTCTAAATGTACAAACACAGTTTTATTACACATCTGTTATGCAAATAATATTCACACACCACTGATTCTGAAGTTTAAATATATTAAAGTAGGAAATGAGAAGTTGATAACAAAACCAGAAGTCAGTCAGAAACTAACTTTCTCCAAAACCAAATACCAACTTTTTGAAAGTCGGTGAAAGAGTTTAAAAATTATTGAAATGTAATGAATTGTTTTAAATGTAAAATACTTCTTTAATAACAATTGTATTATTCTCGTTTTTTCCTTAGAACAAAAGAACATGGACTGCAGAATATTGCTCATGTAACCGGGCCATGCAGTTTGGAACTTAATGGACTTGATTGTGGTTTATGTAAAGTGTTGCAAAACCATCACAATGTGAAGTGTGATGAATCTTGTCTATTATATTTATTTCTATAGTCAGCAAAATAATATCCAACTAGGCTAAAAAAAGATCCACCCAGAGCTACAAAACTGCTGCTGCCATCATCTCGGTTCTACAGCAGACTTCAGGGCTTATGGTCCCGAGGGGTCAGGGACGTCCCTGCCACTCCGAGAAGCACGAGCAACAACGCAGTGTGGACTTACCAATAACACATCCAGTATAACTTTGCCATTATTTAGCTCCTTATAAGAAATGATCTTAAATTACTTAAAATACGGAACTCTGTACCACTCAAGAGTTAGGCAAACACTGTAAATATTGTCTTTTACAAAGGACAAAAAGAACCAAAGATGATGGATTCATCCACCACAGTGGCAAGGGAAAAAACAGTGGTTAGAAGGGAATCAATTAATGACTGCTAACATTACAATTAATTTCATTTTGCAAACTGCTTCTACCATTTCAAGCCTCACTGTTATCAACAGGGTCACTGATTTCTTCCATCTCATCGAGTCACAGGAATTGGATGAAACTATCAAGGATATAGGAAGAAATAAAAAAGTAAAACTGGTCTCTCACATTTATGATTTTTTTGAGCTTATGTCTTCTTTTGGAATGTAACTCAAGTGAGTAAAGGTGGATAGCACTCTAATAGCTAAGCATTTAAAGACTTCTAATACATAACCCACTAATACTCACTACAGATACACACCTTGCCCAGTAGGCATACAAATAACATTAATGTAAAAAGCTTTTAAGACCCAAATGTTAGCTGTCCTTGCCTCTAAGAACTGGAGTTGGTTTTCAGGACTTATCTATCTGCATAGATCTGGATGTTCAGACAGTATCAAAACACAAACAATCTACAATCTAAAAGGCAAACTTGAAGACACTTGACTAGGCAAACAGGTGTTCGTCAGGAAACCAATTTTTTTGATGTAAGTCTTGCACCACATTCACAGAGGAGTGCCGGTTAGCCAAGGCCTCAGAACTGCCATGGTAGGCAACGGCTGAGCTGCAGGGCAGGACAGCTGGGGAACCCAGAACAGGGACAGCAGCAGAGAAATAACCGTATCTTGTGGTCTCCAAGGCCAGTATACCCCTTCCCCACTGATTCCCTAGGAATCACATATTCGAGCATACACGAAGAGCTCCTGGCAGGAATCCTATCTTTAATAAATTAGCAGCAGTGTGATACTGTCCTTTTCCCGAAATTATCTTTCACATGACATTGTTTCATCTCACTTCAGCTGCACCCTGTTCGTAAAGCGGGGAGCAGCCTGGGAGCACATAGCCTGGTGTCTGCACTCAACTGCCAGCTTCTTTAAAGAGAGAAAACTAAACCTCTTCGGCTCAAAGTATCAGACTGAGACCCTTCAAGAAAAAAAAAATCGACAGAAGAGTGCCACTTCGCACTAAAATCCCCAATAACCAGAAAAACCACGATCAGATCAGCTGATAAGAAGACGACCCGACATTTCTCTGGTTTGGGAACAAGGAGAGCTGCCTGATACGGAGCGGAGAGGCTCCGGCTCTCTCTGTGTTTACCTTCCCCGGCACCCGGCGAAGCGCCCGGTGGCGGGGACATTTCCGCACTTCAACAGGCTTGAAGTTACCCCGCAGCCCCCACAGGGGCTCCGCCGCCGCTCCCCGGCCCGCGCCGCGCCCGGTGGACGGAGGGTCGGGCGGGGGTGTCCGCGCAAACCCTCGGCCGCCGCCAGCCCGCGCCCTCCCCGCCCCGCTCACCGTTCTCTGGCCGCCGTCGCGGAGGGCTGCGGGGGCGGGGGCAGGGCGGCCGGGCGGGCAGGGGCGGCCCCGCGGCTCGGCCCCGCGGCTCGGGCCGGCTCACACGTCAGCCCGCGCCACGAGACCCGGATCTGCCGGCTCCCGGCGGCGGCGGGGCCGGGGCGGTGCCGCGCGGTCCCGCCCCCCGCTCCCACCCCTCTGCCCGGCACGGGAGCCTGAGCCCTGCTGCGGGCGGGGACAGCCGCGTCCCGGACTGTGCTGGTCGGCGGGGCAGGGCTTAGGGACCGCGGTGACTGGGCTTGCCGGGAGGCCGCAGTGCCGAGCAACGCGGCGGCCATAAAATAAAGCTCCAGTAGGTCAGCGCGGAGAGAATGCAGGGGCAAGACTGTTGTGGGGCCAGGTGTGCCTGCGGGTCCGCCACAGCCCCCGCGGCCAGGGCTCCGCTCCCCCGTCACAAACACTGTCACTTCGGCCGCTTGGCCCCAGGCATCCCCACCGAAGTACGAAGGAATTTACAGTTTAGTTTCTCATCTTGAAATCTAAATCAGGAGCTCGTGACTCACGGGCTTCTAAGTAATTAAAGCATCCATCAGAACAGGTATTTAGATGCTGCGAATGGCGTTAGGAAAATCAGATTGTGACTTCTCAGTCAGCCAGGGAGAGGAAGTGTCATGCTCCCAACACAGAAAAGATAGACCACATCCTGTCTTGGGGACACTGATCCCATGCAATAATGCAGTGGGGATTGTACAGAGAGGAAAATCTTGTCCTCCAATATTTCCAAGGCTGTCTTACCTCCTCCAAGCCAGAAAACAAGGACAGCACTGCAATTAGAGTGAGAAAGGAGGGTCGGATAGAAGTTGCAAGTGCTCTCAGGTTGGTATCTCCGACCAGTGCTGCATAGTCATGTGACCCACGTATGGTTGTTCTCATTCCTATTTGCAGTTGTCATGGGGTTTTCAAGCTTCAGCTAGAGCTCAGCTTTCATGGCTACAGCTTTTTTTCTGAAAGTTTTTTCCTAACTTTGGGTATCTAGCCTATGTTATTTTGCCAAGTCTTGGATGCACTGCTAGTTGGCAGCCTTGCATATACCAACCATCACTAGTGCACAGAGCCACCTCTCTCTGAGAGATGCAGGTAGACTAACTCTGCTTGGTTAGGGCTGGCCCTGGACATATCCATTCCACTTCTGAGAGGCAGCAGGTAGGCTGCCTTTGTCTAGCAAATCCTGATTTGCTATAGATCTTGCCTCTCCTTTCCCGCGTTTTAGTCCTTTCTCTTGTCTTAGCACCCAACTGAGCAGCAGTGATACCGGAAAGGGAAGCAAGGCACTGACAAAGCCAGGCCATCACACGAAAAAGCTAAACTATGCAGAACTTGTATCATCTTGTTTACCTCAATCCAGGGAACTAAGCCTCTGGTAAGGCACTAGGGATGCTAAAACTTATCTTTAATTTTGAAGTATGAAACTATATTCCTACAGTATTTCCTAGGAGAACAGGTTTCTTGACAGCCTGTTCAGGAGTTTGGACTGCAGCAGGAACCATGAACATCAGCAATATCAAGGTACACTTGGCTTGAAGTATACGCTGGCTGTTCTTGCCAAACACTAAGCTAACCTAGACAACAGTGTCAGATAGTCACAGGAAGAATGATCAACCATTAGCTGCATCCCTCCTTCCAGCTCTCCCTCAGCCATTCTCCTAACCCTTCACAAGGAACAAGCCACTACTGGAACAATCAAAGGCATCTTCTCAACACCATTAAGCAGTATTGCCTACCTGTCTCCCACACCTCACACACAGGGCTAGCCATTGTTCTAGAAAATGGATTTGAGATCCTGAAATCCCTAAACCAGACACAATTTACCATTAGTCCTGACTCAACAAGAGAGGAGAGAAATGTCAACTGCACAATAGCAGAGAGGAGGGTTCCCCCTACCAAGCTGAGGCAGGAATGCCAAACACTTCTATTTTCTTGCCAAACAGCTCTTGGACAAAGTCAAACAGCACTTGCTAATGATAGCAGGCACATTTGGAGGAACCATTGAAACTGATAAGAGAATCTGTGATTCATACTTGGAGAACTGAATTTGAAGAATCCTAGAACTGGAAGGAAAAGGCTAAGTGAGCTGGACCAGCAGCATGAGATGTCTAGTCAGAAACAATATGAGCCTGCAAAGAGTTATATAGGAGAGGCAGGAGTTGAGAGTGATGACAACTGAGTGATCTACAAGAAAGCAGTATGCAATGGTGGCACAGGTAGAGCTGGGATGTCTTCCTCACTTTGAACAAATGCAGCCTCCTCAGACCTCAGTGCATCATATCTTTCTGGCTCATTTCTCACATCGCCCCATCAAGGTACTTGCATTATCTTTGGTAATATCTTGAAATAGTACCTTAAACAGGTGTGCAAGCAGCAGTACTTGGCTGGCCAGCCAGCCCCACTGGATGAGATAAAAGCTACACCTCGCTACTCTAATTTCTTCACCCATGTTGTTACTACAAAGCTCAGCATATCTGAAAATAGTTTTACATAACTGGTTTCAGTAAAAACCTGAGAGTTTTTTCCAGTATCCCGCATTATTTGCACTGCCTTTTGATAGCAAAATAGCAATTGCTTTCCTGATTATTTTTCTTTGATCAACATATATGTTTCCATTGGCATACTTCGAAATACAGGAAGCTGATGGGCCTAATGAAGGATGGATTTGTGAAAGGGTTATCCTCATGTATGAAACTTCAGAGGATGAACTGTCAAGGAAGAGGGGCAAGCAACAAGAACCAAGAAAAGAGAGACCAGGAGTAAGAGAAACAATACATAAGCTTACTGCTTTTAAATCAGCAAGAACATACACATAAGCAGAAAGTAGCTTTTACATAGAGTATTTTACATAGAGCATTCTGCCAGAGCATTCCTCAGAATTTGGTCCTCCTGGTTCCCATGGGCAAATGAACAAGCCACAGCAGGCACTGATTCTGTCTCAGCTTCCTACTCTCAGGCTGCAGCCATCTGCTCCCCCTTACACTCACAAATTTAGTGCACAATACAGCAGTAAAACATGGTCTTGATATGGAGGCTATTTTCAGACTCACTCTATGAAGTCTCCATTTTGGCAGTCAAACTATGATGAAAATAGTGATGACTTAGACTACTTTATGAACAAAGCCATGAGATGCATTCAAAATCAGCTAGTAACAAGGACAGAATAGTGAATCCACTGATTTTGGCACACTAAAAGAATTATGCTGCCCACTGCCAAGCTAAAATTATGAAGACAACTCTGATTAAAGAGCAGAGGATGGTAGTATTCCTTCTACCAAACCCCTGTACAATGGAGGAGGGTAGAAGTTGAGCAAAACTTAGTATTACATTCTCTACATCCATCATCTGAAAGTGGTGTGGGTTGTGCATTTTGTAAAGCAACAGGCAGGTGTCACATTCCATGTCACAGTGCTAGCTTTCAACTTGTCTACCCCAATAGGCAATGGTAAAGTAGAAGTCGTGTTGGTGATCCAAATAATGAATGAGCTTGTTTACAGACACCCAAGAACATTACTTTTTGTGTTCTCAAGTTCTTTTCCTGCTGATGTTCTCATCTTTGCTGCATAAGTCATGTCACTAGGCATTGTATTGCTGACATCCAGGTACTCTATGGAGTGGAAATTGTTCATCTGCAGATTCATGCAGTTTCATCAGATCTGAAAAATTACCTAGAAATGGGAGAATTCTTCCTAATGTAACTCCTTTTCTGTTTGCTCCCTCTTTTCTTGTATGGAGTTCATAATAAGTAGATAATGCTATTCCTAGAAGGAATCTGCAGGAAACTCTACTGCAAATTTTGATACCAAAGAGCCATTAGGAAGACATCTGAAAAATGGTCTGAAAATGGCACCTAGGAAGCAGAAAGGAAAATATTATTAAGTACCATTGTAGTACGAAGGTAAGAGAGGCTTTTTGGCAGCAATACTGGGATTTTTGGAAAGGGAAATCAAATTCTGGAAAAAAGACGCCAGGTCCTTAGAAAAGTTGCCTGCAAGCATTCCTAGAATTCAGCTGGGCTGGCATCTCACAAAGCTCTGGAGAATTGAAAAGCACTTTGGGACACTAGGCAGCAAGCCTGTGAATTGGCTGGCACAAAGACTATATTGTGTACTTATGTTAATTTAACCAATATTTACTCATGTAATCACCACTGAACCAAATTTATAGTGCCAGATTTTCTGTCAGTGTGCAGAACTGAACGAACACTCAGCCACAGTCGTCAGAACTCACAGAAAAAATATGGCTCAGTGGAAAGAAGAAATTCCACTGAAACTGTCAGAGGATCTATGGAGGATTATTTGTGCTCCTGAAGCATCAACACACCAACACAGACTTTTGTGATCAATTAGCCACAGTCTAGGGAAAATGACCACAAAGGATTGCAGCAATGTTGCCAGACCACAGCTGCTCAGTGAAGTTTTCCAAACTAGGAAGTGGATGAAGGAAACCTGAAACTGAGAAACGACAAGGATTATTTTACACTTAACTAGAATAATGACTAGTAATTTAGAGTAGCTATGAAATGCAAGCAGGCCAATTGGGATGCTTACAAGGTCAGGCTTGCAAAAAGCAATTTAAAAATAGAAGATTAAATCCTGAGCCACCAAATTGTTAATGATAACACTCACTGATAAAGATATGCCATCTGAATTAGGCTGAAATTCCATAGTATTAGCATAGTATGTTCTCAGTAACCACATAAGTTAATAGTCCACTAAATTTCATTGATAATTATCCAGTCAGTACTGAGAATATTATTTTGCAATTTCTTTGGGCAATCCCCTCTAAAAATGTGGTCTAAGGGAACCAATGGTGCTATAACCTTAAAAATTGCTTTTCCTCTGGAGCAGAAATCATAACAGCTGCACAATTGTGGTGGCTTTCTTGCAAAGAAAAGATGAGAAACAGAGTGAACTGCTTCATAAGCAACTGTAGTTCACATAAGCTATCTGCAGCCATAAATTTACCAGCAGCTAACGTTGCTTTATTCATCTGAAAACTGCTGCCACTTGAGAAAAACACATCTCATGTCACCCTCTATGTTCAGAGCCATTTCAGCATTTAGTCTCAAAATGCCTCTGAACATGAGTCAGAGCCCTCAACTGTTACAGTTCTCACAGACTTGAAATAAAAATGAATCCCTGTTCATTTCCAAGTGAATGCCTAATAGAAGAAGCCATATCTGATAGACAAACCACAACCTAAATGCAAGCAAGCAGATTTGATGCAGAAGGTGCAGAAGTGAGAAGAGAAAATGAAAACGACATCCCAGAGGATTTTTAAAAACACTTTACAGCAATGAGTTAAAATTTTCTGGTCATGAACTGAGAATTACTCTGATCTGAAATGGATATATGCAGTTTGCAGTTGGTATTAAGCACTCAGTATATGACTGAAATTTAAGAGTACCATCCATTAAAAAGCCAAAGCATTATTTACTAAGGAAAAAGATATGACAAAAAGATAAGACGTTACATGTGTCATTGAGGAGATATCTCGAAAGGCATAACTCTGCCAGTCAGCACTTGAAGATCAGTATTCTAGCCCATAAAATGTGGCAGCATCTCTGTATGGACTACAAAGAACTAAATCACATTGTTGGAAGAAGATCTGACCTGTTATCACTGTAAGCAATACTCTGGTTTCTGTAGCACATTCAATCATACTTTTTAGTTTGATATTAGATATAGATATTAGATATCTATTATCTATTATATGATTAGATATTAGAACACGAGCATTGACAGGTGTACAAGAAATGACTGCTCTGTCAGCTGGGCAAGATCTCTATAGACATAATACAAGGCTTTTAACTTGTGCACATTTGCTTTTGAGCAGATTTTGTTTGAGGATGTGGTATGATGCAGCTGGGTGTTTGCTGTAGTATGTCACACCTTTTGAAGAGGAGCTGTAAACCCTACAAGTGGTTTAGTGTAAGAAAGAAAATTTGGCTTTACAGAACTTGACAACACTGTCTGGTCAGGAAAAAAAGAATTGTTCTGTAGTACACCCTCAGCAAGTTTGCTGACAACACCAAGCTGAGTGGTGCAAACATGCTGGAGGGAAGGGATGTCGTCCTGAGGGACCTTGAGAGACTTGAGAGGTGAGTCTGTGTGAACCTCATGAAGTTCAACAAGGCCAAAGTGCAAGGTCCTACACATGGGTTAAGGCAATCCCAAGGACAAATACAAGCTGGGAGGAGAATGGATTCAGGAGGTGAATGAGAGGCTGGACACGATCCAGCAAGGTGCACTTGCAGTCCAGAAAGCCAATTGTATCCTGGGCTGCATCAAAACCATGGTCTGTAGGTCAAGGGAGATGATTCATCCCCTCTACTGTGCTGTTGTGAGGCCCCACTTGGAGTACTGTATACAGCTTTGGGTCCTGCAACATAAGAAGGACATGGACCTCTTGGAATGAGTCCACAGGAGAGCCACAAAGATGATCAGAAGGATGGAACACCTCTCCCTATGAGGAACAGCTGAGAGCTGTTCAGTTTGGAGAAGAGAAGGCTCTGGGGACACTTTATTGTGTCCTTCCAGTACCTAAAAGGGGTCCTACAAGAGGGCTGAAGAAACTTTTTACAATGGGTTTATTAGGATGAAATCTTTTACTGTGAGGGTGGTGAGGCACTAGAACAGGTTGCCCAGAGGAGCTGTGGCTGGCCCATCCCTGGAAATGATCAAGGCCATGTTGAACAGGGCCCTGAGTAACCTGGTCTAGTGGAAGATATCACCCATGGCAGGGGGTTGGAAGCAAGTAATCTTTAAGGTACTTTCCAACCCAAACCATTCTATAATTCAATTCAACTCACGCTTCACAGTTCATAAATTTTGCAAAAACATCACAAAGATTGAGAGTAACTGTTTTTTTTTGTGTTTGAAAGTATGAATTTATATTTGTGGTGTTTAAACAGGTTCTTGTGGTTACCTTTTGTTAAGCTACTAAGGTAATCATTAGACATAGATGATGTCTCTAAAATGGAAGGTTATTACTGAAAAAAAAAAGGATGGAAAGATTAGAAGCTGAAGCAGTATTACAGCAGAAGCCCAACTCCTTTGTAGAGAAAATACTGAGGGAGCCACTCCCTTCACAATGGTGCCCAGTGACAGGAAACAGCTAAACAAAAGAAAACTTCTTTATTCTGATGGTAATTGAACATTGGTAGATGTTGCCCAGAAAGGCTGTGTTTCATATCCATAAAGAAATTCCAATGGACATAGTCCTGGCAAGGCAATGTGCTCTGGCTGATCCCACTTTGACAAGAAGGATGGTCTAGATGATTACAAGAAGTCCCTTCCAACCTTGACCCTACTGTGATTCTGTGATACTGTGCCACTCAAGAGGGAACCCAGGAATAGATACACCTGCAAAGCACTTTCACTGCACTTTCTGTGGGAGTAAAATTATTTGGAATGAGCAATATTAAGATACAGGGATAGTATGGCACCTATAAATATATGTGCTGGGAGAGTTAATATCTTTTATGTCTGCTCTGTGTTTGGGGAAGGGACCAACAGCATAATATCACAACATTCCTGGGACTAAGAATTCGAATCTGCAAAATTAAGAAACAATCATACAGTGTGACTGAATACTTCCCAGTATGACTAACCTCTGGGGAAAGAAAGATACAGTCTAGAATACTGCCTTTAAAAGCTAGTTCTAAGCCACCATGTGATCTTTTTGCACTGTCAGAAAGATGGGAAAGCTGTAACAGGGAATTTATGAGATGGATTATACTTCAATGAAACTGCTATAATTGCTACCCTTCGTTTGAGAAAAATGTTCAAGACAAGAAACTCCTTACATCTAAATTAGATCTTCCACCTAAACAAAGGCATATGCTATTACTGAAAAACAGACACACAGAATAGTAGGGTTTTTCTAGATACTGCTCTGTGAAACATTGCGTGCCTGGCAGAAATCCACAGAGCAGAGAAATGGCTTGTATCTGCTGTGTTCAGGGAAACTGCACATTACTCACTATAGGACACTATTTGAGCCTTGTTTGTTTAGCCTGACTTTATCCTCAATGTTCTCTAATAAATTGCCAAGTGCAGTTTTCTTGCTAGCCACATGGACAAACTGAAGACAATCAGCATAGGAAAACAAAAAACCAGATTGTCCTGACTCCTATTCTTGAAGGTTTTATTTGTTTACTTCTTGAAGATTCTTACTGGTTTCTGTGGTGTGAAATCCTGCTCAATTAACTTTTTTACAGAACCATGGTCCTTACTAAGGATTTAGATTTAAGGATTTAACTCTAACTTATTATTCTACTGTAGTAAGATCAATAGAAAAACCTGGGGTTTTTTTCTAATACAAAATTGTTCTAGTCTCCAAAATGCGGCTATTTTAGGATGGTATCAACATATCTACAACATCAGAGCCTGATAAATTACCCATCTGTCACAGCTGAGATTTTTCTGGATGATCTCTGACAAACTTCACTATTTTGTAAATTTTTGTTGTAGACAGTTCCAAAAGACTTCCATCAGTTGTGGGTTTGGTGCCCATCATAACAGATTAAACTAGTTTAGCAAAATGGCCATTGTTAGAAGTAAGTTCAAATTCTAGATACAATTTTTGAAAAGCATCAGAATCAAAAATTGCTGGATCAAGTAATAATATCTGAATTCAAGAGCTCCAGATTTCTTTTATATCATTAGTCCTACCTTTCAGGATCCCTAAAAAGTCCCATGCTTTACAAAACAGAGACGCCATTGAAGGGATTCTTAACAATTTATATGCAAAGTATACTGGAGTATGTTGTCTCTGTGGCTTGGGTTGTAGTAGTTTTCTGATTTTACTGCACATATTCTTGTATTTTACTGTGTTTATTCATACATCTTTAAAGCATATTCTCTTAGAGCTGGAAACCTTTTTTGAGGTGGGATCACCTCATAAGACTATTCATAAGACTGTTGCCTATCTGCTCAAAGGAAAGTACAGAAAGCCAGATGGAACCATCCCAGAGACACAAATTTTATATATATGCTGGCAGTTAAACCAGTGAGCTTCCCAGCAGTCAGCTTATCTACACTGTTAGGAATATGAAAATATTTTAGCAATAAAGTCCACTACCAAAGAAAGTGGGTTTATTTTTAATTTATTCTGGATTTCCATATTCGTTCAATTACTCCTTCACAATTTTTTGCTGCTCCAGTTCTAATTCCAAACTCAAATCTCCTAATGAGAGACTCTAACTCCACTCCCCAAACAATCACTTCAAAATATTAATGCCATTTTATCTTCTCTCTTACTTACTTGATGCATATAGGCACTTCCCTGGCTGTAGTGATGCTATAGTGCACTTCCTCTGCACTGAACAACAAATTTAAGCTTCTAGCTAAAAGGTCTGATACACTTCAGTCCTAATGACTTTTATGAAATGGAAGTTTACTGAGTATCAGTCTGGATCTGATTTTAGCCCCTGTAGTCATTAAAATAGAAGCAATTGTTATTCAGTCACAAATCCTAAGGCCATGAGGAGAAGATAATGTCCATTTGGCCAGGAAAAACTGTCCAGCTGGCCTTTTTAGGCAGCTCTAACACCCTTTTCTACCTTTCTATGAAAGAAAGATCACAATATTTAATTAAATAAAATTACATAGATTTGATAATGTACTAGAAGTTATTCCATGAATAGATGATAATACAAAATACTTAAAATGGTACAAATTCTTCACTCAAGGTAGAAAATGTTTTTTGAGTGGACAACAATATGCCAGCAACATAGCATGGTGACTAAGTTCTTTATACCACTGGTCAAATCCTCTCTTCCTTTATAACTAATTTATATATTCCCCTATATAATTAATATTCATAAGACTACTAATAGAAGTCATGTTAGGTTGTAAAATCTATTTCTGTATTCACAGCTTACTTTCATTTTGAAAGGATCCTCAGAAAGACTGCTATCTTCTTTTTCTAATAGGAAGAAAGGAGAACAGCTTTACACCTTTTTCTTTATAAGACATGCTTCTAGTTCCCTGTAATCAACTTGTCAGTCTGTGGTTGCCAGATTTTCAAGGTAGATTCCTGATCATCAAGAATATTAATCAACTTGGGAGCGCATACAAAATTACAAGAACTATTTCACAGCTGAACCTAATTCCCCTCCCTCTTTTCTTTTTCCTTCATGAAGCCACGAGAATTGGCCCGTGGACCCCAAGGTGTATCTACTGTCAGTTGCAAATCTCTCCTCCACAAGAAAGTGGAAGCTTAAAACCTCAGTCAGTAATTTTGCTAACAGACTGAAAAGCGCTGGGTGTCTTTGTATCTAGGTTTTCCTGCTAGAAACATCAGGTTCAGATGTAACATTAATTTAGAAGATATTGGCAAAACAATATCAAATTAATGAAAAATCCAGAGTGTCCTGTCAATTTCTAATATCAGCACTTAACAAGTGAAGTACAATAGGGTGTTATTAAACTACCAAAAAATTCTGCACATTCATTATTTAATGAAAAGTTTGCTATGCCATAGATTGATTTCTGATGTAACTCCACTAATTTAGATGCATTGCATCATATGAATTCAACCTGAGTGACTTCACATCACTCTGATATTTAGTTAGAACCCCTACTGCCTTTTAATGCATATATATTTCCTCTACTAACAACATGAAAAATATCATTTGCTAAGTGCAGACATCTCCTCTCTCTTCCTGAACACCGAACAATTTCTGTTCTACTGGTTTTGGCATTTCTGCCTACAGAACCTTTACAGGTAAGGCTGGACAAAGCAGTGACAGTACCTTGAGCTATTTGTAAGGCAAGGAAAACTTTCCAAGAGAGGGATATGTCTCAGCAGAGCAAAGCAAACTGCCCTGTTCCGCCCAGGAGAGGGCGCTCTTACACCTGGCCACGCAACCGGACATGGACACCTCTAGGAGGAACAGGAAAGTTAAGATGACATCTTAAAACTCGGTCAACTTGCACGACCAGTTAGTTATTTTTATGATAACGCCAATCACAAGTAACTTGACTCATCCAGACACTGCCACAACAGGAACACAATATGACAGACAATAAACGTGCAGGCTAAATTTATTCTTAGTCTCTGAAATGTGCTGACTGATGTGCAGATAAAAAAGACAATTTCTGCATTTCTCTGTTAAAAGCTGGGATCACAGAGAGCTGTAGGTGTACCTTTGGCAGAAAACGAAGGATAAATTTTAAAATAACCTGGTTATATGAATATCAATTGTTGGTCCTTTTTTTTTTTTAATGCACTATTATAAATGAGCATGCAAGCATTTAAATGCAAAGTGCATATAATCTAATACTATCACAGCCTGTAAAGATAATCCTTGTATGGATATTTTATGAAATAAATTTTAAAAAATTAAAAATGCTACAGGGTCAACACCTGTTTTTAAAGGAATTGAAATCAATATATATACCTCTTGAGACAGCTTTCCTCTCCACTAAGTAACCCTCCAGCAACAAATAGAGAAGATCAAGCCTGTAATTTTTCATTTTTCTAAACTAAAGAAGCCAAGATGAGGAGGTGATGGTTTTGTTATGCAAGACATAAAACAGTAAAAGAGGAATAGAATGCTGCACACTGCAAAGTTAATGTTTTAAAAAATCTTATTTTCTTCTAATCACAGGGGATAATCTCAACAATTCCAAATTTTCTCTGCATAACTTTACTAGAGAAATGTCCCATCAATATGAAAATAAATCAGGAAAATATGGAAATGAGAAAAAAATCACCAAGAATCTTAACTTGAAGAACAGAAAGTAAATTATACTTAGTGCTGTCATAAGCATCTTGGAGTCCCCAGGCAGTACACTGGGGCTGAGGGCATCCATAGTCTGAGAGAGAACCATGCACATGGGGCTATATTGGATGTACATGAGTCCAATACACACAAACTTTGCATAAACCATAGCCACTTTTCCATGAAAGTGTGGGGAACTATTTCTTATATAAAGGTTTCATGATAGACAGTACTTCCCACATTACATGGGAAATGACACAGTGTTTAGGATGTTTGGTTATCCTAGCATTGGCTAATGAATATTGTTAGCCTTCCCATATTGACAGCTTGGGCTGAGGCCTTAAAACCACTGACCCTATCAACTTTCCCCCTGCAATAACCTTACATGGTTTGAACTTCAACCCTGTCTCTTGCTCCCACCTCCAGAAGTCTTTCAAGACAATATACCAAGTATAATAAACAATGTATAGATACTCAGAATTGTACCTCCCACTCTAGTAGTTGTGATCAACGCCAATGGGCAAAAGCATAAACCGATCTGCATCCAGTTTGTAAAAACTGCTGTTGAAAGAGTTTTTCAATAAAATGATGATAGGATCAATGAAAGAACTATCTCCTGAAATCATTCATGCTACAAATTTTAAACTCAAAAAAATTATATATGTTCAATGGACTACAGTTGTACATTTTGTATATGGATTTTTCTAAGGGCAAAAGACTAATGAGAACTTAATTCAGGGCTTTATTATCAACATACCATAAAATTTATTAGAGAGTCAGACATGGAAGTCACTGAAATCACACAAAGAGGCTATGTTCTGAATTTCTGTCTAAGCATTATCTTTTTTTGCCAAAGCAAAAATAAAACAACAAACAAACAAGCCCAATACCCCCCAAAAAACCAAACCCTAAAACACCTATTCAAAGTCTATAGTCCTGTTCTACCCTAAAACCCTGTAGAATCTTCTGTAAAGTAGTAAACTATAACAAAGTATAAAACAGTATAGGCGGTATAAAATGATACTCCCAGCATGCTGATTACATAAGGTGCTGATTTTTATGTAGATTTTGGCCTGGCAAAACTCACTACTACTCTGTTCTACCAGCCAAATAGCATTTCTATATCTGTCTTTCAGCAAAGAGAAAATTAACACAGTGTATGGTGAATATAAAACAGTTATGAGGTAAGTGAAAAATGCCTATTTAAGGACAAGGGAAAGGAATGGGGTATGCCAAGGAAAAGAGACACAGTAATTCATATTAATTTCATTTTTGCAGTAATGAACTCTGACATTTGTAATCCAAATGAGCACATGAAAATGAACCTAGGTACAAACCAGACAAAATCATTGCCCTTTATCATGGCTGTTACTGGATGTCTACTACCTATAACATAAAAGCATACTCACAGGAACACAAAGGATTTTGACACTTGATAAAGGTCATGTTTTCCACTCCATCCAGAGCAAAATCTGAATACTGGAAGCTTAGCTTCTTTCTGTGAGCTCTCTGAAAAGACATGAAGGATTTAACCAGGAGATTTTATGTACTACCTTTATTATTTTTGTCTATGGTAGTCATAGTTGCTCAGCACATTATAAACCTTTCATCTAAGAAGTGAAAAAGAGTTATCATCCTTTATTGGTGAGAGCCAAGGGCACAAAAAAGCCATGGCCTGCCTCTTCAAAAGGAATTTAAGACATATCAGTGGAACTCAGATGTCTAAATTATTCTGAAAATGAAGGTCCAAGAAGACACTATTAAGTCATTAAAAAGAAACCAGGCCTACTGCAAAATGGTCCTTTTCATAAGAGTATTGAAAATGTCAGCCGAAAAACTGGATTGTGTAATACATTTTAAAGTATTCATCTGAAAAAAAAAATTCATTTGATGAACGGTTGCACATGTTACAACATTTTTGTGGAAAAATGAACTTTTCCCAGTCAACCTACAGGGAAAGAGTAAACACATCAAGTTGTACGCATCCGTATATAGTTGATAGATTTAAAAAAATTGATTTTTTTTGTTGCTTGGGCCTCTACTTTCTTTATAGTGTATATAATAGTCAAAACACTGCGTATACTAATGGAGATGAATGAACAGCCTTTGCATATAACAGCCCTACCAATATTTGTTGAGATAAATGTCAATGTTGTACATTGTCCTGCACTGCACCATTAAAAGGGGGTCCTATGGAATGTTTCTGTAAAACTTAATGCCTTGAAAGCCTCTAGTTCCTGAATAAGCAACAGTTCAAAATCCAATCTCATGTTCTCCTCTGCAAATCTATGCCCTTCGATAACGTACCTTATTTTATACACTGCAGGTTAGAAGTTATGGTTACTGTTACCCTATTTCAGATTTCAGAACAGAAGCAGCATCTGTGGGTGCCCGTGTGTGCTTCTGCAATAAAATGCCCATTAGACAGGGCTGACCTTTGCCTTTTACCCTACTTTTAAAACAATGTAGCAGAATCTGCGAAAACAAGCACTTCCTTTCACTGTCCCCATTAAGTAACCTGTTTCTGGGCCTGCAAGTTCCCCTGGTCCCGTGTGAGGAGGCACCAGTGTCTCCACGGGGAGGGGGGAAGAGGACGAGGAGCAGGTCTGGGAGAGAGACGTGTAAGGAATAACATTTTTTTTCTCTGCCGAGCATGATGGGGGAAAAAATAGATGAGAACCGCTGTTATGGGCCCAGGTGAGCAGATTCTCAAGTTATGGGAGAGCCCCCTGGTTCTCTTTGCTCAGGGGCTTCACCAGCACACATACCAGCTGCTCCTTGAGCCAGCTGTTTCCTCAGCGAGACCTCAGACATTTCTCCCGCTACCGCGGACCCGGCCCAGCCCGCCCAAGGGTGCTCCTTCGCTCGTTCGCCGGCCCGGTGCCTCAAGGCTCAGCCCGTTGCGAGTAGAAGGCCGGGTGGGAGCCATGACGACACAACGGCCTCAGCTGTGCCCCGGGGCCCGCCCGCGGCGGGGCTCTGCCTGAGGGGGTGCCTCCTCACGCTCTCGCCGCGGACCCGCCCGGCCCGTGACAGGGCGAGCGGCTCGGGCAGGTGTCTCCGGGGACGGGCGGGTGGGCGGCCAGCGGGGCGAACCCCTGCGCCTCCACAGGTGGGCAGCGCACCCTTCCTTTGGGGCCAGCGGGGAGGAGGCGGCCCGCAGCGCACACGTCGCAGCCGCCTCATCGGCAGTGTCCAGCCACGGCCCCCGCCGGCCCCGCCGCCGCCCCGGTGCCGCTCCGGCCGCGCTCCTGCGGCCCCTCCTGAGGAGCGGCAGCGGCCCTTTCGCGCATGCTCGGCGCGGGCGCCATTTTGGTAGGGCCGGGAGTTCTCCAGCGGAGCGGCGGTGGAGCTCGCTGGGCCCGGCGCGGAGGGGGCGAGGGGTGCCCGCTGCGGAGATGGCCAACATCGCGGTGCAGAGGATCAAGCGGGAGTTCAAGGAGGTGCTGAAGAGCGAAGAGGTCAGAGCCTCTCACCCCTCCCCCTGCGAGCCGCCGCCGCCACCACCCTCCCCCGTGTGAGCGTGGGCAGCAGGGGACGGTGCGGGCACCCCGCCGGCCTTCGCGGGGACCCCCCGCACCCTCCTCGGCCCCACCTCCCTGTGCTGGAGGTGGGCTCGTCCCACGGCATCTGGGAGGGGAATGGCGATTCCTGGGGAGACGGGGCCCGCCGGCCGTTGGGAGGAGGAGAAGGGGGCCGCAGGAAGCGCGGCGACAGGGCCCGAAGAGGCTGGGCGCGCCGGCCCCCGGCGAGGGCTCCCGGCGGTCGGTGCTCGGGAGCGCCGCCAGGCCGGAGGCCACGGGGCGGGTGGGGCCGGGCCGGCCTCCGCGGGGACCCCCGGCACGCGCCCTCCCGCGTCCGGCCGCGCGGCACCGCGGAAGGATGGATGAGGCGGATTGGGGAGGGCGAGATGGGGCTCCGTGATCCCACACATCCCCTTCAGCTGACCCCTTTGGCTTACCAGTGCCAGAGGCTGCAGGCTACGGGTTTAATGTCTGGAGGTTTTTATCGGTTGCTATTAAACCCTCATTTAGCTTCCCTGTATACAGAACTTCCTTTATCCCACTGCAGGCTTACTCACCTTCAGATGGATGCTTTTAAAACCTCACTCATTTCAGTCATGTTACCTCGTTTCCTAGTCAGTATGTTCAGAGGTATGTGGTGGTCAGTAAGAGAGGCTGACTACTTTCAGGCCAGCAATAACGAAGTTCTGATCAGTTTGGGAGAACATATAGCAGTGTTTGCAGGGTTGCATCAATACAGCTTTGCTGTGTCTGTATCTGAGTTGGTGGACGTCAGCCAGATAGGTTTTAATGGTTGTGTCGTCATTGTCGTCCTACTTGGGATGATGTTGCAGGTTAGATCCTTGTGAAATATTAATGTGAATATGTAACTCTTAAAGCTGGTGTTTCAAAAACATGGACATATTCACAGAGAAAAAAATTGAGAGGATAATTTTTGAAAGGTACTAATGGCTTAAGGAAAACATGTTTAGGGTAGCAGTAGTTGATGTACTTTTAAATTGTGTGCTAACAACATTGTTGCTATGCAGCTTGAACTAGCCCCTAGAAAAATGTAAGTGCCTTGTTTTACAACTGCATTTAGAGCCCAGGCTGATTTTGTCAAGCTATTGCACAGCAAATACAGAATTGCATGGAGACCAAGAGAAATTTCTAGGTGGATACCTTTATACCAGAGCTAGAGAATGTAGACCTCATACCCCGTATAACCAGCTGATACTGCAGAAACAAAGAAGTCTATCTGGAAGTGCTTTTTGAAGGCTTCAAAACCCTTTGATTTATGTAGAAAAAAATTAAGAAACCTTAACTTACATAGGTTTTGGGGGAGCTCCATGCTAAATTTTCTTACTGTAAAGGTTGGATGCACTGTGCTCATTTTTGATTATTTCTGTTTGTTTAGTCTGGAGGACTCAATTACGGTATTTTGGAACTGGATATTATTATAAAATAGCCTTTGAGCTGCCTAAAGCTAGCCAGAAAAAAGGTCATAATTCTTAGGAACTTAAATTAATGAAATTTCAAAATCATAGTACAGCAGGCGCTTGATATTTCTTCTTCTGTTCTATGTAGCTATTAGCAAGCTATGTAAGTGTCATTCTGATATATTTGTATGTATAAAATTGCTGTTTACAGACCATACTAGCTCACATGTTTTGAATGCAAAATTTTAGCATTACTCAATGGTTGTCGAAGTTGCAGGCAAAGTTTTTTTGTTAATATTTGCACATTCCAGGGTAGTCAAACTGTAGTGTCATCATCGCTGTGTGTGAAAACATGTGGCGTGGGATGATGAATGAAGGTCCATCTAAATACTACAAATCACAAAACAAAAATAAAGGAGTTTTCTTACTATTTAGTAAAATTATTATTAAACCTGGTTTCTTCAGAAAGAACTCTTTTTGGATGGTGATGCTACATTTGTTGTTTAAAAGTTTGTAAGTCCTTCTCTGAAGGCAAAGTGCCTCACATTATCCATTCTTAAATTATTTTTGATTTAGTGCTTTGAGCTACTATAAGAGCAGTCTCCCCCCACCCCATTTCCTCACAGGTGTAATAGAAGCACGAATGCCTGGAAAGGGGGTAGGCACACAGGGAGAAAAGTACATAGGAAGTTTGTTCTCTGAAAGACTTCTGTGAAGAAGAGAAGACACTGTTCTCTGAAGTGTGTTCTTCCACTACTCACCTTTATGCTGAAATAGAGTAGTGGAACCAGAGATATTTTTAAAAGGGAAAAGCTGGATGGCAGTTCATTCCTTCTGGATTTGAAGTATATGTTGGAAGTGCTGAATTTCAAATGAAGAAAGAATTCTGTAAAGTGTGTTCATCCTTGCTATGGTTAAGTAGCTATGTATCCTTGCTACTGAGGACTAAATATACTTTTCATATTACTTAGCACTTCCTGTTTCCTTGAATACAATTTCTGGGAAACAACTAAAATGTGAAATACTACCTTGCTCTCTGGTTTACAAATAAGAGATGAAGGATATTCCATATTTTAAGCTGAGTCTGGGACTTCTTGAGTGTTTTGTAAAAGTATTTAAAGTCTTTTCACACTTGAGGAAAAGTGCTTCTGCTCTGCTTGCTTTATTATTTCTAGTTTTGTTATAAACATGACATTACATTAAGAAGTAGGGTATTGTTTATTTAAGAGAAATACCTGTAACTTTGCATCTCTTAAATATTTGAATTAAATAGAAAAAATTAACTAAAATTTCTTTGTCAGAAGTGCTCTCTAAAGTGTGATTTTCAAACTTTTTACTTTTGTATGTGGAGAAAGCTTTACAGTTCTAGGGTAGGCATTGTGCATCTGTAACAAAGATGAAGTTGTTAAGTTAGTCTAGGTAATAACTTGACTGGTTAAATATGTGTAGGCAAGGGATCAGATGTTCCACTTTATCTCTTTTCTTGTTCTGTCATTTCATTAATCTGTTATCGTGTTGGTTTTATGGGCTGAAATTTTAAAGCTACAAAATGTATTTTGAACAAAAGTATGAAGCTGCAGCATGATGGAGAAATAAATAAAGAGATAGGAGAATCGTATCCTACCTTTACTAAGCAGGAAAAACTTCTAGTGAAGGTTAGCTGGTGGTATTTTTAGATTAAGTTACTGGAATACTGCAGTGGGTAGTCAAATCCTTACCTGCTCTCTGTTTGTAAGTAGCTATCTTATTAGAGGGAGAACTTGCCTGGCATTTAATAGCGATTAGAAACATATTGAAAGATCTTGTGATCACTTAAAGACTGATGCTGAGGCATGTTGTAATTGATCAGGTATGTGAAACATTACGTGTGACTTGTTTTTGTAATTTAATAAAGCATCAGTGTTTGCTTTGACGAGATTATACTATGCCAGTGGTGAAGGATTCAGTGTTTAATTTGCCATCCACTTTTTTATCATGTAGAAATAGAAGATGTTTTCTACTAATTGATACCTTTTGCAGTAAAAACTCTAATCTGATATTGAAGGTGATACATTGGGAAACATAGCTTCCTTCTAGCAAGAAGAGAAATGCTGGTATATATACCATGAAGTGTTCTTCTCTTACAAATATGAAGAGACATTTATGGCAGGTAAATCTAGGTAGAGCAGAGAGTAAATTAAACTCAGTTGCAGTTATGGAATATGACTATCTTCATGAACAGCTGTCTGAAGTAACATTTAAAATTGGTAAGTTGCTTGAACCCAAAACAGCATTCAAGCAAAGATAGTAGCTTAACAACAAAAACTTCAAGTACTTGATTTCCAAGAAGGAAATGAGTATTTGTTTTGGAGTCTGCTATGTGTTTCAGTGATTTACAGGCAAAAGTGAAGGTAAAAAATAACTGCGGTCTGCTGTGTCTTTCTTAGACTTTTAAAGATCTAGTGAGTAGCTCTTGTGTTGGCTTTTGTCATTGCCTGTGGTGGTCTTGTGATTTATGTCAGTATATAGCAAGATACTAAGTAACATCTCTGAAAATTTCTTGCTGTTTGGAAAAGCCATAGTTATTTAATCTTCAGGCTCAGAAAAACTTCATTGCTTTAGTTTGTTTCTATTTGGGCAGTCTTGGGTGCTAGATACGGAATTTGCTAATGTGGAAACTTCTAGTTGTAATTGTGCTTTAGTGTTAGTAGGATTCTTGTTTTTCTTCCTATTTATCATGTAGAATCTGTGCAGGTATTTATAAGAATGAGATGTCTTCTATTATGGTTCCTGAGTCAGCAACATTTTTTTCTTTTTAAACAGTATCCATTTTATGCTGATACATGTGCTTAACTTTTGAATTGTAAGAATAGTCGCATTGAAGTCAGTAGAGGTTTAGTGAGTGCAGTGGGATTGTTGTCATTGTTTAATCCTGGGGGCAGCTACGTATTGTGCAGCTGCCCAGTCAGATGCCCCACTCCCCATCATGGGCTAGGAGGGAGAATTGGAAGAAGGTAAAACCCATGTGTTAAGATAAGAGCAGTTTAATAATTTAAATAAAGTAAAATATAGTAATAATAATGAAAAGGGAGATTACGAAAAGAGAGAGAGGAAAAAAACCAGAGAAAGGCAAGGGATGCACAGTGCAGTTGCTCACCACCTGTTCACCTGTTCCCAGCCCAACCCAGCAGCAATCAGCAGGTCCCAATCTCCCAGTTTCTATACTGAGTGTGACATTCTATGGGATGGAACATCCCTTTGGCCAGTTTGGGTCAGCTGTCCTGGCCATGCACCCTCCTGGCTTCCTGTGCATGTGCTCACTGGCAGAGCATGGGAAACTAAATACAAAGTCCTTGACTTAGAGTAAGGTGTAGCCAGCAATGTCAGTGTGTTATCAACATTATTCTCAGATTAAATCCAGACCCCAGCTCTGTACTGGCTACTAGGAATAAAAATCATCTCTGTCCCAGCCAAAACCAGGACAGCTGTTTGTGTGAATAAAGCTTGAGTGTGCTTAGTCAATTAAAAGGCATAAAGGTAAAAAAGGGTGTAAATGTAAGAATGTTTAAAGTGTTGTTATTATATTGGTACCAGCCTCTCCTCAGTCTCTCAGAAGGCCTGCATATGATTAAAAAAGTGTGTGAGAAGAGTTTTAGCACACTGGAGCTTGGGGCTGCCATGCAAAAAGGTATCTTAGTAGGCTGGAGAAATAAATGTCCTGGCAGGAACCTTTTGAAGCTCAGCTGAGGTAGGTGCCAAGTCCTGCACCTGGGAGGAAGTAACTCCATGCATCCATATGTACAGTTGGGACACTGACTGAAAACAAGTCTAGCAGGAAAAGAACTTCATGACCTAGTGAAGGGCAAGCACTACCATGATGGTGGCAAGGAAGTCCAGCTACATACTGGGTTGCATTAACAAGAATATAGTCAGTGGGTTGTGAGAAGTGATTCTTCACCTCTGTTCTGTGCTTGTGAGAACATCTGTTGTGGTCTGTGTTCAGATACATACTTGAATGAACTGAGCAGAAAACTGCCAAGGTGGTACAGGGATTGGATGGAGCTCAAGATGTGTGAAAGGGGTGAAAGAGTTGATGTTATTGAGAGAACTATTAAGAGGGACATCTTCCTGTTCTCTATAAATACCTAATGAGAGGCTCCTGAGAAGAGCCAGACATGTCTCAGAAGTGCATGGGAATATGATAAGAGGTGGCAGACACAAGCTGGAACATGGGAAATTCTGACCAGACAATGGGAAAAAAAAATACAATGGTAGTAGTCAAACATTTAAGCAGTGTGATCAGCAAGATTGCAGAATCTCTGTCCTTGGAGATGTTCAAAACTCAACAAATTCTTGAACAACCTGCTCATATTGGATCTGCTTTGAGCAGGAGGTAGAGGCTGGAATCCACCCAGCTGTCTCTACCTGCATAATTACAAAATCTCTAGTGTAAGTTTGGTTTTTAATTACTGTTTCTGTTTGTCAGAGAAAACATAAAAGGATTCCAACTCTGTTGCCACGTTTGGTAAAACCTTTCCCTGTGAACAAATAGAAAAATTTTAAAGCAGACCATTTCTTTTTCGTTTAAAAGTTTTCACTGTTGTATGACAGTAATGAATCCTCTTCCTTTTCAAATTGGAGGCTAGGTTTTTCTGGTAGATGCAAAGTTTTCAGGGTTTTTATGTTGAACAAGTTCTGATTTGGAAGTCTGGAAGTGGAACAAAATACAAGGTTTGTACTACTACTGTAAGCTTCATTTCTCTGGAATGTGAAAATCATCTTTAAAATAGTTATTTTTGTGATCTTTTGTACATTGCCAGAAATAATTTTGTCTGCTGTGTTTTTAGCTATGCCTACAGTTTTAGGCAAGACAAGGTTTAGACCTGTTTCCTATAACTGCATAAAAAGAATAGTGAAATGCCATTACTGTGTATCTTTGATTTTCTTAACCCTGTCTCTGGTGTGTTGGCTATGTCTTCTGGTTTGTACTGGAAAGTAATGGAGAATGGATCTGTAGGTCTTTGCCATCAAACAAGTTTGTCTGTAAGTGGTGAGAAAACTGCGTGTTATTCTCACATCTGGGATGCTCTTTCAGAATTATTAGGTTATTTGTAGTTAACACTTCTTTATCTGAGCCACATAGCTGTATCTCAAGTTCTGTGAATATAATACCAGGCACTTTTTATGTAGATACTGATCAGTACTAGTATTAGGAATACTACTTAAATCTGTGATTTAAAATATACAATGTTAGTGATCATTTGATCAGACCTATGAGTTTGCCGAGTACTGGTAGTGGGAATATTTGTGCAGGGAAAGGCTAGGATCTATTGCTTTTTCCTGTGTTCAGTTGGTGATTTTTAATGTTAATATGTATCCAGTTGGGTTCAGATTTCTAGTGAGGGGTCTACATACCATTTGGCAGAATCTTAAAGATTTTGGGAATAAGTGGAAAATGGCAAAAGAAAAACTTAAGTCTGTGTTGGAGTCAGACTCATTTGGTTGTCTTTGATAACATCATAGGAACCTGAGGAAAGAGAGCAGTCCCTGGTTACAGGAGTGGATTAGTCAGTTTAGGGCAAGGGGATAAATTGTAGCTGATGATGGTACCCTCTGATAACAACCCACTGGGGACATAAAGCCATGCTAGAAAGTAGCCAATCCTTTTCCAATTCGAGTCTTGCATTCATTCTTCTGTGCTTGTTTCCAGGAGTTTGACTTTAATAGGAAGGAAGTGTACGAGTCCCAAGGTTAGTTCACTTTATGTAGTATGAGATTTTTAAAAAAGTTAACATTTTATCATAGTAAATTTGTGTAAGTATAAATGGAAAGAAAATGCTGTTTAAAACTCCAGTGGTCTTTATTTTGCATTAAGCTAGTGCAGGTATTTAAAGTAGTTCTTAAATTATTTACCTGTTAAATAGTTTCTAGATTCCTAGATTTCATAATCCTAATAAGGACTGTTGTCATTATTATACTTTATCACTTTTACACTAATAATTGCTGCTGGTATTAAATTGAGAAAATACTTTAGGTTAAAGTTTATAATTAAGATACAGGCTATCTTTGTCTTTGACAAGCCAAGTAAAACTGCTGCAATTTAGATATAGAAAAGGAATAAATTTAGTTCTTTTATGGCAAAGAATAGGAATTTTGGCAAATAATATTCTGTATGGCACTCTAAGGATATTTCACAGAATCATTGAATATTCTGAGTTGGATGTAGTCCACTTCTGCACTCTTGACTTATCCAACATTTTCCCTTGATATTATATCACTGTTAATATTTGTAATATTTGAGTTGGGAGCACTTGAATATGCTAGCCCTGAGTATTTAAGAAAATAGTATGTCCATCATAAATAAAGTATCTCTGTGAGTAGCAAAAATTACTTTGTTTGACTACCAGATCTGTGTTTGTGAATCTAGTATATTGCAATAGAATTGTGCTATAGTCATGGATTACTCCTGTCTATCCTTCAAAGTGTCTGGACAGGAGGGTGATACTGTGAATGTCAATGGCTACAGAAGAAGCTTCATTCAAAGTCATGCTTTATTGGACACTGTAAAAGTCAGTCCTGCGGTATCACTCCAGTTTGGCTCTTCCATTGTCTGAGAGAGCTGGGCTTATCCTGTGTATCGTTCTTCTGTTGGATTGCTCATGTGAGCTGTCCTGTCTACCTTGTCACAAAATACATGGGAAACTAATTGAAGTTCATTATTTCCTAATTTTAATTCATTGTTAGCCAGTATGACCAACAGTTCATTAGTAAAGACTAATGAAAGACTGTAAATCTAGTTATTTTTAAAAAGGCAAGTTTAAGGTAACATGTCTTCAAATTCTAAATATGTCTATAGAGTGTTTTAGGAAGGGAGGAAAAAACTCAAACCCACAAACAGATCAGTCCATATTTTATTTAAACAAGCATTTTAGCTCAAGCTGAAAATACTTCACTTTTTATTTTTGGCTGAAAGGGAGCTGTGAGAAAATATTTTTGAGTTTTTGCTGTGTTAGGATGTGTTAAAGTACAGGAGACTATGATGAAATAAGGTAGCATACATGAATGGAAATCATAGTAGCTGTGTTGTATTTTCTCCCTTTCTGGAAACTCTTAGAGCCTTCATGGTATTTAGGTAATCTTCCACTTGGGAATAAGGGTGTCCATGTGGGAAGCTAGTACAGAAAAACTGTTCTGAGCTATTTTCACAAGTCTTCAAACTCTGAGACTGTGAGTGAATTAGCATAATCAATTTAAAATGAACTGAATCCTGTGATTCCTTTATATGTGGAGTTGCTAACCTAAGTAGGGTAGATACACAGAACTGACTGCAGAGTCTGCATCAAATGGTTTTGAATGTTCAGAAAATGACTAATTCAAAGAATGGTTCGAAATGATTATTAAAGCATGCTTTGTCTGCAGCGTATTTCAGTTCTACACCAAAACCAGAACCATGCATAAAAAGATAGGAAAAATGCATCCTTTCTTTCCTAGAACCCTTACTTTCCTGAAGGGAACGGGAGTCCTTTGCACTATGCCCACACTGATCTCAAGTGTCTTAGATCACACTTTGGGTAACTCCTGCACGATTTATGCTCCAAAGTACTGTAAGTACCTTGCGTAGCTCGACACAGCCTGTGCAGGGGCCCTTAGAGCAGTACAGGAGAGTATGTATGCAGTTATTTACACACCTTTCATGGCACAGCTTTACCAGTTCAACCACACTAGCCCTGAGTGAGACAAGCAATGACTGTGTAACTGCACTTAGGGCTTATGCCAGGAGATCCGTGTCAGTTACACCTCTGGTCTCCATGACTGATGCTATGGTTTTGTCAGAAATAGTTTAGACACACACTAGAGCTGAAGTTTCAGAATTCTTTTAACTTGTCCTAAGGCAGTTTCAGGAAGCAATGTCACATTCCTCTTCCAGACTCGTGTCTTCTTTCTGCTTTTGTGCTCCTTCTCTTACTTGCAATGTTTGTGGTGAATCAAATCAGGGGTTGGGTTAAAATGAGAGATCTGTCTTGCTAGTATATGTTTATTTCAGATGCTTGCTGTGCAGTTGTGTGAGTGCTTACACAAAATCTTACCCCTTCCTTTACATTAATTCTACAGTGAGAAGGGAAGTAGGGCCTTGGCCATTGTTAGGCTGGTTTAAGGTGCTATAGAAGTTCAATCTCTTACGTGTTTTGGTAGAGTGATGTTTTGACAGCTGAACATTTGCAGGAGTGGGTATTTACCTACCTTAAATTAATAAAAAAATCTGCAAAAACTTCATGGTGCTCCAGATCTAACTCTTGCAAAATGATTTTAATATTTGAGATATTTTGTGTTCTGACAGGAAGAGAATATCCCTCAGCGTTGTTCTCATATGTAAACATGTAATACAAAATTTTGAGGTTGGTAAAGATTTAATCTCTTGATAATATTCTTTAATAAAATATTTTAACAAGATGGATTTAATAAGTAAAATTGTGATAAATACAAAAATTCTAGACTGTCTCACCACCAGTAATACTGAACTCACACAGTATTCATTCTTGTATCTCCTTAGATACATTAAAATACAAGTTACATATTAGTAATATAGTATTTTGATCAGTAAATGAAACAAATACTATGCAAAAACGTCAACTAGTTTTACTAGAACACACGTAACTCTAGGAAATATATATTAGTAAAGGGAGATTAAATAGAATGTGAAATATGGTAGAATCTCCATGACTGAAATTGTTAATAGGTTTAAAGAACATGGGAGCATTTTAAGGAAATGCATTTCTTGGTATTGACTCTTTCTTATCTAGAAAACTGCTCTTTAATGTGCTTTACACAGAAGCGTTTTCTCTCTCCTCCTTGCCCTGCCCCAGACGCTGGATTGTTTCACTCTGGCGTTGCTCTGTGCTTTGAAGGTCGGCAGGTGCTTGCCCTGGAATGCAGATGTGATCTGCTGATCTCAGCTGGTAGTGCAGCATGTGTACTTCATAGCACTGTGGTAATTATGTGGCATTTCTACTTCTCTTAAGAATAACAAGCTCAGGATATGTGCTTGATTTTGGCTTTTAAGCTCGAGTGAGTCTGAAGAAATGTTTTGGAAGTATTGAACTATTCCCTTTAGCTTTGGTAGCTCTTTGATGGGATGGCAGTGGGATTATAATTTTTTTTTCTTTTAAATTTTTTTTTTTGGTAAATTGAAATTACCATTTTGTTGCAGGACAGTGCACTGCACTTTGCTTCCTAGTTGAGTGATACCTCCTGCCTTTATGTTTTCCCATTTCTTGTGAAAGAGTGAACTGAGTGGATGTAGTGTGGATTACTCTGGCCGGCTCTGGGGTAGCAAGGGGGTTAAAAAGGGAGAGTGTTAGTTTGAAAAGAAGGGAGATGAGAGGCTGGTATTGACTTTTTAGGCAGCAGCTGAAGAGGTGAGCCTTTATTAGGAATCTTCCTTTCTGGCATATCAGTGAGGAACAGAGACCTGAACTGTTTGGACTAAGTTGAGAATGGTACCTTAGCAAAAGAGCCTAAGAAAATAACAAGATGAATATTACAAAACAAAATTCCTTTGAATATTTATCCACAGATTTGCAAAGAATTGGTAAATAGGATAGAATGAACTTGGTTTTGATTTTGATTTATTTAAATAATTGTTTAATGAAGTAAACTGCTACTGAAATATTGGAGTCTTTTGCTCAATAGAAGTTGACTCAGAGTACTTATGGACTTGTACAAAAATCGTGTTATGGATTTCACTGGGATAGTCAGGTGATCTTTTTTCTGTAAATCTCATGCAATATGTTCATGCCAGATTTTGGTGTAGAATAAGACTGTTGTGTTAGAATATAAAATGGGTGGGAGAATAAAGAGTTGATAAGCCACTAGTAACTTTATAATATAACAGTTTAATTTTGCTAGCATGGCTTCAGACTAGGGTGAAGGATTTTTTACTTAATTTGGCTTATTAAATATTGAACCTTATAATGTCAGTATAAAGTGTTTGGATGTTCAAAAGTACCAAATTCACATTTGTAAGTAATGGCTGTAATAAAGAAGTAAGTAAATTTTTAATAGATTTTTAGGTAGGTTCGAAAGTGGTTATTGCCAATTTACGTCATAGATTAATCAATAATTTTAAAATCCTGTCTGAAAGATAAAGAAGTAATTTTGTTTCTGTGATTGAAGAAACAATTAGTGATTGAAAACATTTTGCATGTACAAAACCTTCTTCACAAACTTTGTCCTTGATTGAGAAGATTCCAGAGAAATTTTTCAAGTTTATTGCTTAATCTTTGCTGAAATTTTTGCATGTACATTCTTTAAGATTTTTGTCACTTTCTTCAAACTCTTTTCTTAATGTGTAAGGGGCTAGTCTTAAAGCCGTGAATGATTACAGAGTTTTAATACTTGGCTGCTTTTAGTGCAATGTTTATGTGCATCATTTATCATGTATACATATCTTTTCAGGTTAGTTTTTTTCTTGTTTAGTTGTATTTATATATATATGTATATGTATATATATACATACACACGTTTGTTTCTAGAGTTTTCTATGAGTTCTCTTCTCTTGTAAATTAACAAAAAATAATAGTACTTGATCCAATATAGAGTGTATTCCCCTTGAGATTGAAGAAAATAATTTTATAAGATCAGTAAAATCACAGACTGCAGGTAATTAATTCTGTATGGATAGCAGGGTTTTGTGATTTTGTTTGGTTTTGTTTGTTCTTTTTGTTGTTGTTGGAGGGTTTTTTTTCTCCATACAATGTAATTCAGAAGTAGCCACTGGGTTTTAAATTCCAGGTCTAATTCTGTTTAAGGTGATTTTGTGTGTGCCATTTTTTTGTTTTTATGAATCCTATTTACCACCTAGGTCTTTATACCCAAAGATACTTGATAGGAATTTCCACATGTGTCTGAATATGTAAGGAGAGACAGATAGACCTAGAACATGCAAATAATAACTCCATTTGACACTACTTTATTATTTTTAAAATAACATGCTGAAGGTATTAATACTGCTAATAAATATTATTTCCTGTTTTAGTTTTGACACCAATAGTTAAAAACATAGTATGTTTGCTAATGGATGCATTTATTTTTCTGTAGAGTAATTTATTATACAGGGATTAAAGAGCTAATGTGATGATACTGTCATGGGGGAGTAAGTAGAGCTGATTGCTTCTAGGAAAACTTTTCTCAAAACGTTTTTTTTTTTGTATGTCATCATCATCCAGTATTAAGTTTATGATGTTTGGTAGCCATGGCTGACAATGTGAGAAATTTATGGAGTTATGGAAATGTGAGTGATTTATTTGGAGTTTGGGTTTTTTTGCTTCTACTCATGAGAATTCAACACATGTCAAGACTGCTGGCCATGTAATTAAAGAAAAAATAATTGGAAATATCTTATTCTTTCATTTTTAGTTCAACCTATCAGCATCTGTCCATACATCACCAGTTGTGATAATAGGCATTTTTATGCTGATTGCTTAAGATTGACTCTCCGGTAGTCTCATTATCAAAACTGAAGAATTTGGAGGCTTGTAATTCCTGATGTACCTGTAAATCCTGTTTCCAAAAAGAGCAATTTGCTCTGCTTCAGTCTTTAAGAAGTAGACTTATCCCAGGATCAAACTTTGAATATATAATGTTCTTCTGCTTTTAATAAATAAATAGTATTTTATTTGTGAAAATAAAATTTAGAAGAACAATGCGGTTTTTAATAACCTGTCTTAGTATGCTCTTTTGTGTTGATATGTAATGGTTTTGTCTGTTTATTTTATATCAAGGAAAACTTTGGATTTTTAAGAGTAGAGGTGCTCTACTAGTGAAAAGGATAATAGGCCATGAAGAAATGAAAGAGATTTTTAAAGGCAGGTTGAAGAAGAGAAAAGGAAATGGTAAGGAAGGCTCAGGAAAAAGGTTGATTTACTGCTGAAAGGAGACAGGCCCTCCTTATTTAGGTCTATAGACTATAATGAATAAGGAGAGCAGAAGAGCTCGTTGTCTGCTGAGAGTAGTATTAGAGTCCAGAGCTGCACTTGAAAATGATTTTAAGTGATGCCTTTGGAGGTTACCTAGAACAGAGTCTAGACAATGTTAAAGGAATAAAGTAGGCATCTATTAAAAAGACCTTCAAAGAATACACCTTGGGCAGTACAAGGGCCTGGCTGAGGCTACACACGAGAGGGACAGGGGATCACATGTTCTCACACTTTAATGAGTTTTGGTCCATCGACACATTGGGGTTAAATGTCCAATTACAGCTTCAAGTGATGAAGTCCCGTCCTCACAGATTGCTCTCCTCAGTTCCCTGTTGTTTATACTTAGGCCTGAAGCTGCAATGGTGTCCTTGGTTCTCCTCTGGAAAAGGATTGTTTTGTCTAACGAAACTGTGAGGAGAACTTGCTAACCCTTTATATGAAGTTCAGAGTTACATACTAATGCAGTCCAGAATCTGGAAAATATGAAAGCTAAAACCTATGGCATCATTTGTAGAGTGAAGATGTGTGTTAAAATTTTCACAGTGGCAGGATTTAGTCTTGAAATTTTCTGCTGGAGTGAATTGTGTGTTCTTTGCCAGGAAGTTACTCAAATATAAAACTAGACAGTATAATTCTGGATTTATTTTTTTTAAAAGAGGAAGCAGGTGAAGGCAAGTCAAAATATTATCAATAATGGTTATTGTGATAAATGTGATTGAGTGTCCTATCTTAGGAAGTTGCTCACAGAATGACACTTGATGAAGGATTGATTCCTTTGGGTTTCTTTTTAGAGATGAAGTTTTTAGTAGTGAATAAAAGAGCATCATATGAATCTTCCACAACTTGTCTGCATCATACTTTTAGTTTAATCTCTTATGCTTGGGTTTAGTTTCTGCAAGGCAGAATAAAATTGGTTACGCATGACTATAGCAGTGCAGAAAGAATCTTAGCAATTGAGTTGGTCTAAAACACAAGAAGTCTTTAGACTCTAGTTAGAAATAAGGATGAATTTAAAGAGGAAAATGGCTATCCACAATGCATCTAGACTATCAAGAAAAAGAGGGAATGGCATCATCCATTGTGTAGTATGTTGCATCTATTTTCCTTTCTGTCTTGTTTTTGTTGTTTGAGTTTTTTTGGTCAGTGTTGATCAAAGTAATTTTTGGGTGTGATAATGGAAAGTTCTGCTAGTGTTGGACTTGAAGATTTCTAGGAAAGGATTTTGCACTTGGATTTTTGGGCATTGTATTGTTACAGAATTTAGCTGTGAAACTGTGGAAATAAATGCTACAAGTAATGGCATTGCTCATATTTCAGGAATTGCTAGCCCAGTGATTTAGTCACTAAATTGTTACTGAATCAACAGGAGGTGATGCTGTTTTAAACTTGGTGTGGAAGTGTATTTAGGTATTTGTAGAACTACTTCTGGAAAACAAACTTGTAGCGTGAGATCACAAGTTGATTCATGAACTCTGTGCGAAGATCATTGGTGTTAGAGAATTTTTGAAGACCACTATTGTTGGTAGAAGTGGAGGCCAGGGATTTATTATTTTAGAACTGCTAAAATTAAGTAATTTTATCCTACATGATCCTCATTAAAGAGAAATATTGTAGGAAAACACTCCAGATTTAATTTCATTAATAATCACTTTGGTGCTGTTTCTGCAGGGATGGAGCTTAAAGCAATACTTGTCAAGGTGAAGCTGAGCTGAGCCTTGAAAAGTGTCGGAATAACACGAAAAAAGGACCTTTTGTTATATAAAGAAAAAATTAATTTGGTATATGGAGGACATGGTAGAATTTAAGCATAAATACAAAATTAAATTAATCCCTGCAATAAAACAGTGCAGTATACCATGCTGTTTTTCCTTAAGGTTCTGTGCAAGGCAAATAAGGGCATGGAGACATCTATGGCTGTAGTAATGCAAGCAGTCATCTCAAAGCAGGGAACCAGGATCACTGACTCTTGAAGGACACTAATCTTAGTTACAGGCTGTGTGTTTGATTGCTTTTAAACAAATTTATGGAGTTGGGAAGGATTTATTGTGAAAAACAGCCAGTGTGGTACTAAATGAAATTGAATATGAAGGAGAATATCCAGGCTGCTACAAGACTGTGCAGGTCACTGAAGAAAACTAGAATGCTAAGCAGAAAATGAAACAAGCTGCAGCATGGATTAAACATAGATTGTATCACTGAAATTCATCCAGTTTGCTATTAGTACAGTCTTCTAAATGGAAAGTTATTTGCAAAGAACAAGAACTCCTGCCATCAAGGTGGAGCTTGCCAGGTGATGTTGGCAGAGGGAGAGCAGGAGAAGCTCTGCTGAGATTCGGGTGCCTGCAGTACCTGCACTGATAGTTACAGTGACTCACCTGTATTGGTTATTTAAACCAGTATGCTGCTTTGGGAATAAAGAGGCCATGCACAGGGAAGGTACCTCTGACAAAGCACTGTGCAGTCACTGGAGAGGACAAAAACTTCCACAGGAATCCTTGCTGGGACTCTTGTCATTTGATCTGAGCCTTGTGTCATGCTGCCATGAAAAAGACAGATTTCACCTTTCTTAGGTTGTGCTCGTGGTGATGTCTTCAGTGAGTGCAACAGAGTGCTCATGGCACAGATTCTGAGACATCGTCTAATTTTGTTTGTGCAGGGCTGGTTAGGTGATCGTGTGACATAGAGAATTTTTTTTAAAAAAAATCAGCATGATGAAATTAGAATTTGTTTGTTTAAAGCAAAATTAAGGCTGGAAATCAGTGTAAATGCCATATACTTTGCAAAGGGAATAAATACTAGATGTATAAAAACTTGTTGAAGCTGGGAAACAATGCTGTCACAAGTGGGCCTAAATAGATTGTAAATTTACCTAATTGTACTTCAGAAAGCTTTTAAAAATTGTGAAGCGTTGGAACAAGCTGCCAATGGGAAGCGTGAGAGCAGAAAAATTAAAAAGAGTGTTGGAAAGTTTACAAGAAGATACATCATGTAAGATCAATCACGAATTCAGAGAGGGAATTTTTTACAGTGCTGGCCATTGTGGAGAGCTGCAGGTGCTGCCTCATTGGTGTGAGCTGAAGGGATTTCAAATTTGTCTAAAGACAAATACATGTAACTGTGGGTGTTAAAAGCTCCCTGATCACCATTTGATTAATTTAGTGAATTAGGATTTTTACGTGGTGAAACTTTTACCTGGTCTTTGATTTCTCTTCATATCTGTGAGCATCTCTGGTCAGAATAGCACTCTTTGTTTCAGGGCGATTGATTCTATAGAACACTTGCAGGAAAGAAACAGAAGTCATTTCCCAGCTGTTGTCCAGTGAATTCTGTGTGTTTAATGGTTCACATCACTGATAGATTCAAGAACCAGTTAATGGCATCCATCAGCTTTATATGACTTAACCCTTCTCTAGTAGCTGGCAGCAACCAGGTTTACTCTGAGGGTGAAAAGAAGCACAGCTGTATAGAGCTAGTTGGAACATTTTTGAAAGATCTGGGAAGGTGCTAAGATTTCTTGCAAAGAATTACACAGCACTGAGGAAATCTGTAATGCAATCAGTGAGCACAGTATGCAGAAGTAGCAAAATGGAAAAATCTGTAATTACCTCTAAAAACTTGATGGTACATCTTTCTAAAAGGAGATTTGGCTTTGTAACCCCCCAATAAAAGTTACTGGCTGGGAGATATAAATGACTTTCACTAATACTGCTCTCTGGACCTGGGAAACAAATTCAGTGGAATGAGTAGCTCTGGCTGAACACTTCTGTTTCTGGAAAACATATGTTTTCTCCAGTATCAAAGTACACTGTTTTTATTTTGTAAGGAAGTTGGTATGGGGTGTGAAAATGTTGGGGAGGTGACAATGAAATTCAAGCCTATAAAGTAAATTGTATCTTATGCCAAAATATTAAAGATATACATGAACTTTAGACTACAATATTCTGTTTAGATCATTGTAATGTTAAAAATACTACTCCATTTGGGGAAGTCTTTCTGTGTTCCATTGAAAGTGACAAACATGTTTATTTTTAAATAAATTGATCTAAATATGAAAAGAACTGATGTGTAATTTGGTCAGTTGAATTTTGTAGTTTAGATATGTAGAATTAAGAGCTGATTTGAAAGATCATTTCATTTTAAAATATAGTCAACTTTGAAATACAATTTTAGATATATTGCTGGATTGCTTTGGATATTCTAGTGATAGTATAAATAATATTGAAGTTTCTAATATTTCACAAGTAGTCTGTTTTTAATGAAGTTAAATTTCAACTGGAAGATAGTTATTTACTTTAGGTTACTATATTTTTTAATGTTTATTTACTTTAAAGTACTGTTCTAAAATTTTTAAACAGCTTGTTTTGGGGGAAATTTCTATGTCAAATGTTTACTTATGATTCTTTGTTTCTCTGTTTATTTTTAAGACGAGCAAAAATCAAATTAAAGTAGATCTTGTAGATGAGAATTTTACAGAATTAAGAGGAGAAATCGCAGGACCTCCGGACACACCATATGAAGGCAAGTAAAGTTTTTGTGTATACAATCATTGTACATTTCAATGTCATGAGTCTTGAGATGCTTTGTTTGTACAAATAATTACAGCATAAAATGTAGAGGTACATGTTTTAAAGTAGCATGTTTGGGTTTTTTTTTAATACAGAGTTTAAGCTTAAAAAACTATTTCAGTTCAGCTTCTGTGTTGCCTGAAGAGAGATCTATTCTACAGTTGGATAAACTATTCCATATGAAGGTTAATTTACAAATATAAGCTGTGGGGTTTAATTGGTGTAATTCTGACTTTTAGTTGTTTACTGTCTCAACAGTTTGAACTCCTTAACCATTAAGCATTAAGGAACTGAGCTTCAGACTGTACATGTATTTCTGTGATCTAGAGTGGTGATCATTCATAAATGTTGCGTTTCTCTTATGTCAAGCAGCGATGCTGTTGCAAATTAAATTTGGGATTAATTTTGGGCATCCATGCCCAAGACTTAATTTATACTGACGTGGGGGACTCCATATAGAACTTCATATCTTTAGCTCTCTTCAAATATTATACCTTACTGACTTTCTAGTTTATTAAAGCTGGTGTCAGTAATTACGCATCTCCTAAAGTCTGGTAAAAGCAAAGCAACTTCCATAAAGAAGCTTTAACAGAGGCTATATATATAGCATGTTTTTTCAGAGATACAAATTACTCAATAGTGCTGATACTTTTAAACTTTGTCTATAGTATATATGGAACTGGAAGATGTACCTCCTATTTAAAGTTCTTTCATGATAAGAAAGGATTTTTAATTTATTTTTTAAACTATCGGATAGCTTTAAAACATTGTTTTACTTGACTTCTCCGTGCTAGGTATCTACTTCGATTTGAATTTGTACTTTCAATAAAAAAGTATCAAGGAGTGTTACAGGAAAATAAATGGTTTTGTTGGAATATGAAACAATTTTGCAAGTTCTTCAGTTGCTCTAATTGTTCTGTGTGTTTGAGCTAAGAGTGGGACTTCAGTATTCCTCTGAGACTGGATGCATGCCATTTGTCATTATTTTGAAAAAGTAAATTCTCATCAGGTGGAGAAAATACCTGAAGGTTGTGTAGTTGCTATAGAAGTATATGACTCAAAAGCATTAGTGACTGCTAATGAAGATCTCGTTGTCACATCTTCCCTAACAGAGGACATCTCTTTTGATTTGCTTTTCTGGACTAGAATCTAGTGCAGCAACATTGGACTTGAGAGCAGGGAGAGTCTCTCTTCCTCTACATTTGGGGCCCAGGAGAGAAAAAGAATAAGGAAATAGCCTAACAGTGGTTGCCATGGAAGAATATTGGGCAGGGGTAGATGTCAGAAGCTGTCAAGAAGGGAAATTAGTCTGGAAGAAAGAAAGTAGAAGCAAGTGTAATGGTAGGGGTGCCCTGCAGAACTTCATTTCCAGAGTTCCTCAGCAGTCTGGTAAATAATGGTGGTTTTCCCCTCTCCCTCCCTTCTCCCATGTGTCTCCATCTCATCAGCTTCTGATGTCTAGTTTACAGAAGATAATGTCTGGAAACAGTTTATTCTGGTTGGTTTTGGTTTTGGTGTTTGTTTTCCAAATTAAACCTCCTTGGGTGAGTTGGTTTGTCAGAACTTGCCATTTTTTCCTCCAGGTCAGTATTACCTTGGTTTATAAAATTGGCCTTTTTTGGAGAATGTATTGAGAGTTATTTGAAAGTAAAGATATATTCATGTGTCACAAAAGTTAAAAACTGTATAGCAGGTCATGAAGAGGGTAAAAAAAAGATTAAAATGTCTGTCTGCTGATCTGGGTTCTGTGTGATGCTGGATGATTCAGCTAGACAAGAATTTCAAAAGCCAGGTACTGTCTGCTTGCATATTCAGCATATCTTGCATATTCAGCATATCCGCACTAAACACAATATGTTTAGTGCAGAATTTGTTGATGTGAAATGCATGCATACTTACATACCTTTGAGTACATTTGGTTATGAGGGTATAGTAAATACCCCTTTTGAGGGGGCTAACTGATTTTTATTCTGATTGTGGCAGGGATCTCATGGAACAGTAATGTGATTGTCTGCTTACTTTAATCTAGAAGACATATGCATCAAGGAGCAAAATGAAAGTTAGAGCCAGCCCAATTTATGGTGTTTCCTGACATTAGAATAATTTGCTTTGGAATGTTAGTAATTCTGTAATATAGTTATATGTATTTATTCCCTTACATAATTATGAAGGGTGTACCAGAGTATGTCATCTTTGTTTTATGACTATAGCAGTAATGCATGCTGCATAATTACTGACTGATGTTTTGTCATCTATAATCTGAATAGTGAATCAGCAAGAAGTGCTTTATGAAGAAGTTTTATGCAGTAGTTCTGGTCAGACAGTCCCTGTGATACAGGAGGGAATTCTAGAACCATTGTGAAGTGAAAGAACAGTTGTTGACCATAGTTGGTGAGGTATCTGAAACCAAACTGCTGCTGCAAAATTTTTTATAGGTAATGTTGGAACATTAGTTAAGAATGACTGGGAGGAAGAATGTCATCTATTGACAAAATTTACAGTTTTTATTTTTCTGTTAGTAGTGTCAACTCATACTGATCAATTATCAGAATATTGCAAGACACAACTTTAATTAAAACATGTTTACATCCCATGTTAAAGCGTGTTTGGAGACAGAAATTTTGAGAGACGTGATTAATGGCTGCTGCGTTTTACTTGATTCAAGAGCTTTTCAGTAGATAGGTTTGGGGTTTGTGGGTTAGGATTTTTTGGGGGTTGGGCTTTTTTTAAAGCCTGTGTAATATTGGTATTAATTGCAAGCCAAGCTTACATGTGAGCCACAGCAACTGCAATATTTATAAAAGTGTATTTCTTCAAGGGAAATAGCTAAAAATTGCTCTAACTCTTGTGAGACCTGTTCCAGTAGGACTACAGAAGGAATATTGTGCCATTACTGTTTAATTCAATTTCAAGCATTAAATAGCCACAAAAAAGCCATACATATGCATACTCTTTTAAAAAAATGCAGAAATATTGGCATGCAGAAGTTAATATATTAGTCATTTGTATTTTAAATGTAGTATTTAAAAAATTACAGATTTGTTTGGGTTATGTCTTTAAACCTGTATTTTTAACTGCAAAGTTTAGTGGAAAATAATACTATTTAAATAATACTACCAGCTCATCAGTCTCCAGTGAAAAATATTGGTGACTGAATATCCTGTTACGCAGAAGACTTGTAATAGTTTGTGGTAAGCAGAAGAAATGGTAATACCTAAGGATACATTTCATATTCCCTTACAAAATGATGTGGCAGCAAAATTGCAGAACAACTGATGAATTTTTGTAATCCAGGCAGAGAGTAGCTGTTTTCTTTTCTTAAAAACAGTTGATGCTGAATTATGCTTCAATTTAAAGAAAAGAAAACCCAAACTTGCTTAAGATCTCTTACTGATGTATGTGTCTTCAAAACTGTTTCTCCTGTGCTGTCTTGCAAGCAGACAAAGAATCAATTTAGACATTACTATTATAACTATAGATTTATTGGCCTTTCTTATATAGTTTTTTCCTGTTAAAACTGCTCAAGTTACTTTAGTAAGTGAGAAAAAGAACAGCTGTAGACAACAGTGGAAAATATCAAACTGATACTAACTAGTTTCATGTAGAGTATATTAGACTGAAATACATTTTGAAAGTGAGAGCTGTTAGGATCTACTAATGTGGTTTTTGGCACACATAAAAAAATGCCATATACTGTAACTGCTGAGAGGAGTACTTTGAGGCTTTTTTCCCCTGTGTATCTTGTTGCCAGTATTGTCACTACTTGAGAGCTGGTTTGGTATAGCTTGATTTGCAGAGTAAATGACTCTGGAAATCTCAAGGAAAATAGATTGCAAATACTTCAGCTTTAATTCAAGAAATTGTATAAATTGTAGCACATTATACTGACAGAGGGAAAAGGTTTCTGAAAGAAGAGCAACAGGTTGAAGAAAAATAATACATATGAGGATAAATGCTTTCAGTTTTTATAAAAACGATATGTCTAATTGGTGTGTATGTTTTTTTATACCCTATTCTTTTTGTCATTGAACTGCCTGGCAAATGCCCTTCACTAGCCAGGCAGAGATAGTTTGAGATTGCTTCAAAATACATAAGTATTGGTAGTGAACTTGAATGTTAACTGAACTATAATGGAAATAGGGAACGGAATGATATAGTGATAAAGAGATAAAACTAAGAAATGTCTAAAACTGGGCAGTAGGAGGTGGTTCTGTCTTCCAAGCTCCTGTTATGCTTTATTGTATGCTCTGGCCCTTCATGTTATATTAATGGTACTGGTGTGTCAAAGTGTTTGCAGAATTGAAACAGAAGTAACTACTTCAGGTGGTAATGTAGAACATAATAAAAGTTAAACACTGGTACTTCCTTAATTTTTTTTCCCAAAGTGTGGAGGATTTTCTGAAGGAGTTATTTGAATGTATTTGAATTCCAAAAAAGTTTTAAATGGAATACAGGTAATTTCAATTATGTAATTTGAAGAAAATTTGTCATGAAGTATCAGAAAAGAGTCAAAATTGTGTAATATCCCATGTTCTGAATATTCCTGTGGCCTCTTTTTTCATCTGTTTAGGAAATATTTGGTTTGTTTTTTGGCATCTCTTACTAAAATAAATCATGGAAATGATAAGATTTGGAATGAGAAAGTACACATTAAATATACCTAAGAAGTATAGATACTGATTTGCATAAGCAAACACAGCTTTTCTAACTGACTTTATATGCATTTATTTATGAAACAGATGAAATCTAAATGTATCTCCTAACTAATACTGCTGGGTAAATTTGAATTACTTGAAAATCTGCTCATTTAGAAGTGTAAGCTTTAGTGTCATGAAAGATTACGTTTGAATAATGTTCTTTTGGTATAATTTCCGACTTGTTCTTGACTTTTGCAGGTGGACGGTATCAACTAGAAATAAAAATCCCAGAAACATATCCATTTAATCCTCCTAAGGTACTGCAGACACACATTTTTGGATAATACAATTTGGCTAACAAGTTGCGTTTGAGTATTCTTATTTACTGGTTTGCTTGTTTGTTGGGGTTTTGGGTTTTGTTTGTTTTTTGAAATTCACTTCTAGACAAGGATTGGAACTGTTATATTTAGGTAGAAATAAAGCAGGATGCAAAACTGTATCCAATCAGAAATACACTGATTGTTCCTAAAAGTACAAACTGGGAAATTCTGGGGGGGAGCTTGGGCCTTATTATTGACCCTAATGTAATACTTTTCTGACAAGATAAATACAGTTTTCAGGTAGTTTTAAATGATGTAGAGAGTACAGCTGTCTTCCCTCCCCCTCGTCATCATTGAAGAAATGTCGTAATAGGGAGTTACTGGTTCTTTTAATTTCTTGGGCTCCATAAGTTACATTTGAAAGGTTCTTGAATCTAACCTGCCAAGTTTTAGTAATAATCAAATAGTGACATATACAGCTGTGTGTCTTGAAGAACCAACAGAGAAATATAATAGTCTTATTGCTCCTCTGTTGAAGGAATAGATAATATACACATGGCTGAGAGATGAGAAATGGTCATTCATATATTGGCCTTTTAACTTTACTGCATCTTTCTATAACTTCAGTTTTGTGATTCCACTCTGAATGTTCTCCCCAGCCATGTGCAGCTGCAGCTGTATGTTCCTGTGCCCTGATTTAGTCCACTCTTCAGTGGCTTGAATCAGTAGACACCTGAGTTGTCTGACTCAATTTCTTGATTGGTTTTCTGTTTGTCTGAAAGATGTCTTTGAACCAAGAACATGTCCTAGATTCTTATTATTTTCACCTTGATATGTAATACTGGGAAGGAACTGGGGAAGAGGAGGAAGAGAGAGGTGCCAGTAGCTCATAGGTGCTTTGAATTACTTCCTTGAAGCTGGAGCAAAAGACACAGAAAATCTTAAAAAAAAATCTGTTGATCTCAGTTCTTTAATCTGCACATGTTCTTGTGGGAGCTAAGATAAGGAAACCTGAAACAGGTTGGAGATGCTGAAAGATGAGTCTGTATACCATAACTTATTTGCTGTTTTAGGGCTTGGTGGTCTCTATTTCCTGTATGTATGGTCTTTTGCTCTATTGCCTGACAGATAATGTGTTCTCTTTACTGATTTGCTTGAAGGTCAGGGGCAAAAGTTGAAAGATATGTGCTATACCTAAAATGTTTTTCAGGAGTTTGGGGTGAGGAGGAGATGAGAAACAGACAGGTCAAAATCACTAGAAGGCAGTTAAAGTGCAACCTGAAGAAATTGAAGGGGGGGATTTCCAAAGGCATGTATGTCCTTTCTGGGGAGAGCTTTGGTCTCCAAGACCTTTAAGAGGAAGTGCTGCTTTCACCTTTCTCTGTGTCTTAAAAAAACCCCAGAAAATCCAAACCACCAAAATACAATTTTAGTAATGCTTTGTGAGCATGAATACACTTTAGTGTAAAAATATGGACATGATTATTGAATGAATGCTGGGACTAGATCCTTTCGATAGCAAAGAAAAATAATAGTAATCTGGTTAAGTTTTGGGTTGGTGAACAGCTTTCTGCATGAGGTAATGAGACAGGATGGTTGTAGACATAGTAGCATCCACCAGTCTAATACTTCTGTAGCCAACGATTTAGCTCAACAATGAGTGATACCCAGTTCCGGTGTTAAGAGTTCAGGACTTTGTGAAATCTAGAAAGCCCGCTTTTAATAATGTTAGAAGTTTTAAGTCTGTATTTGACCATCTGCTTGTCAAAACACTTATATGCTGGAGGATATTTCTAACTATCTTTGTGTGATACAGGGATGTGAACACATGACATGTCAGAAAGCAGTAAGGGATGAGTTTGGGGAGCTTGGCAGTGGTCTGTTTAAAGTAAGGCAAGACTCTAACAAACAGCCTTGCAAACTTGAAGCCTCCTGAAATAAGCAGTACCACGTCTTAGTTCCATTTGTGATACTACATTTTCTGAATTAGTATTTCTTCATAGTATTATTTTAAATGATGGATTTAAAGGGTTTACTTAGTGTACTGCATTTAATTACTGCTTTTGTTTTAAAAAATTGTCTTGTTTTTTTTAGGTGCGGTTTATCACTAAAATATGGCATCCTAATATTAGCTCAGTCACTGGGGCCATTTGTTTGGATATTCTGAAAGATCAATGGTAAGATTCCATGGGAGTTTAATTGTACAAAATCAAGTATACTTATGTCCTGGATAGGCATCAGCTCACCTTGCTTTTCACCTTGTGCTTATAATTTGAGATGTCCTTAAAGCACACATTTTGGTACAGTATTCTGAGGTGCAAATATGCAAATGAAATGATTGGGTGATAATTTTGGAAAACATTAAGTATATATTATATACACAGAGAGTTCTTCCAAAAATTTTTGCACTAGAATGAACCTTTCATTGTTGACATTTTGGGTGGTTTTGTGTGAGTTTTTTATTTTAGTTCTTTTCTGTTAGCAAATCCTACCTATTGTCTTCTTTGATCAGTTAATGTTACTGCAGAAGTTTTAATAGCTAAAATCTGGAATAGACTTGTGTCCAAACTAACAGCTGCACTCATAGTTCATTTGTTTTTCAAAGTAATTGATTTCATGTGGTTTGAAGATTGTGTACCACAGTTGTACGATAGACATGATACCTAATACAGATTTTCCTCCATGGCTGCCCCAAAAGAATAGGACTGTAACTCCCCAGCAGATCATACCAGTATCTAATCCATACAAACTTCAAATGCTTGTAAAGTCAACAGCTTTGTCAAGAGTGCTGTTGGCCAAGCAGACATCAGTTGGGTTTGAAACAGAAACTTTAGAGGAGAATGCTGAAGTCTTGAGGTCTTGTAGGTGACACATCCAGGATATTAATCTTTTACAGATGCATGAGATTATAGAAATTTCATACAGATTATACCCTAGCACAGTATAGTGTAAATTACTGAAATGAGATTGTAATGGTCATGAACTGTTGTCTTTCTAACTTCTTGAATGGCATATATTTTCTCACCATCTCAGAGCCATTGATGTTCTTTCAGGCAATAGAATGTCTCAATATACATGCCATGGTACCTGGTATGGTTTTTCTTATCAGTAAAGCCAGTGCACTTTTGTACCTGCATCTAATTGTTCATACCACCCTGCAGTTTTACTGGAGATTAATGACTCTTTAACTGTCCAAGTACGGTCTCCTGAGAGATTGTACTCTGAAGCAGATTAATGAATGGGCATGAGGTCGTCTGTAAGTATCAAAAGGCAACAAAGACCTAAAAAACCCATGAGCTTCGTCTTAATTTATGTACTTTTGGAGTTGTTAGTCAAAACCTTTGAGAAGGACAAGCAGGAGAGAAGAGTTGATTGTGTTCTTGTAATCTTTGAGTTATGTCTAGCACAGATAATTTGATCTGTGTCTTATTTCTGTTATTTCTGCTTGATGAAAAAAACCCAAACATTAATATCTTCCTTCTCCAAGATGTATACAAAAATAGGAGTATTGGAAAAGAATTCGACTTCTGTATATTTAAACAAGCTGACACAAGAAACACCAATATTATGCCAGTTATATAGTTTTGAACTCTTTCTTTGAAACTGTCTTCCTTTGGAAGCACTAAGGAGAGAATTGCACAGAACCTGGTGGTGATGGTGAGAGATTTCCTGTATACTATTAATCCCTCTTCAAATGATTCTTAATGTAGTGTGATCCCATAATTTTCTAGTTGTGCTATTGTAAGTTTTGTTTCTTTTCAAATTATAGAATGGTATATGAAAATCACTTGAGCATTGTTGAAGTGCTTGTCAAAGCCTCTAATCCTTTGATAAGAACAAACTTACAGCTGTCTCCATTGCTTACTGTTTGAAGCATTTCTGTATTGTGATAGATAAGATTACTTCTTTCCAGAGTACCTTCCTAAAACTCACTAAGCAATATGAATGGTTAATACTGTTTAAATAAGTTGTTTATTGTTCTTCAGTATATGTGGCTAATTAAGAAATGCCCACAGCATAGAATCATAAAATGGTTTGGGTTGGAAGAGACCTTAAAGAGCATCTAGTTCCAACCCTCCTGCCACAGAGAGGAACACCTTCCACTAGATCAGGTTAAATCTGAAGTAGCAATATTCATAATACACGTGCACACAGACAGAAATAAGTATGTACAAAGGTATACCTGGGAAAAATTACCCTTGAGTTCAGTGAAGTACTTTGCAGATGCCTTTGGATCTTCTCAGTGGGCAAAGGATTAAGCCTTGAGGAATGGTGAAGGTATTAGCCCAGGCTTCATTGGCTTTCCATGGCAATCCTCAGTGTCTCACAAACTTGAGAGTTTGCTGGCTCTGAGAGTCATCCTGGTCTGGGAAATGCTGGTCACAGGCTGCTGTGGTCCAAGACAGCTGAAGAGATCTCAATACCATTGTTTGTAGATAGGGTCACAAGATGATAGTTTGAAATCATCAGTAAATTTCTGTCCTGGCCACAAGGATGAGTTGGTGTTTTACTGGAATATTCCTTGAAAAGTCCAGTAACAAAAATACTATTCCATTTGGTCTCTTGTTCAGATAGAAGAAGGAACTCAAGGCTATTTGTTGGAAAACGGGAGCTTGCTAGACAACAGAAGTTCTGGGAGCAGACAGTGTTTTTGATAAACTTGAGGGAACCTAACTGTCCAGGTGCCATTAATCCAGGCTGAGACCTAACAAGCATTCCTGAGACCATAGCTGATGTAAGGAGGGGGCCAGGGGGAGGATGTACCATCACACACCACTAAAAATATGTTTTCTGCATGTCTAAGTTGAAAAGTGGTTTGAATAAAATAGCTTCATTAGAAAGCAAACAAACAAACAAAAAATAAGCAATCCCAATTTCCCCCTGCCCCAAGATTAGTAAGTTAGCATGTAAGCTATTTCACCAGGCATTCAAGAGTAAATTGGAGAAATGCAATTCTGAAATAATCCTGTGGAAGTATTCTAGAAAATATATTTAGTCCCACAATCTCTCTTGTCAACTCTTTCAGCAACAAGATTTGTTTTTGAAGTACCACTTCATTGACTTGTAATGCTCTTAACTGAATAATGCTTCTCTTGTTGTTGTGTTTAAATATAAGTCTGGAATTTCACTGCCTATCTGTTTTTCAGTGAGGTTTGAGAGTTAAAGGAATGGAGAAGTTTGGTGTATGGGCATTAGCAGGATTTCTGAAAGAGTTACTAAGCTGATAAAATACTCATTATAGATGGTGAATACAAATATAAAGATTATAATGTCTGTATAGTTTTAAAAAGTCTTTTCCCTATTCTCCCATCCTGTGGTAATGATTTTCTCTTCTAATGAGCATAGCTGAGATGATATTCTGCATATTGGCAGGAGGTTTTATCAGTTTACAAAGTTATGTCTTTAAATTGTTTCTAATAAGTTTAATGAAATTCTTTTTCCAAATTGCATGCTTGATACTGAAATTCTTTGCAGCTGTGGATTTTCATCATGTTTAGATTTTTAAGTACCTGTTATGCCAGTTTGTTGGCAAAGCAGCTACTGTTTGCTGCTAGAATTGAAATAGGGGTATGATTTTGTAAAAGGAATACTGTTTATGCTTATCTGACATTATTTTCATTATGTGGTTTCACTTATTATGGCCTATATTTATCTTCCAGGATAGTATCTTGTCTCAAAGCTTTAATCTTACATATACAACATATCTAATGCAGTTCATTGAAACCTGAGAACTAAATTACTTGAAAGCTGTTCTGCATAAATCTCTTGAGCTGAGATTATTAAGTGAATGTGTCGTGGCTGCATACATGGCTACAACAACTCTTTGCTTTTGTGAGTTTGACAGTCAGTAATGAAAAATAAGAATATTTTTGTCATAGTGACTCTACTGGAGGATTCATGCTTCAGTTTCAGTTGAGATGCAGAAATCATTATAGGAGATAATACAATTTTAATAGATAAATATGCAGCAGCCAGCTTGTAATCTTCCTGGCTGCCCAGTACTGCTGGGTTTCGTCCAGGGTGTTTGAGGAGCATTGAAGCTTCTTAAAGCCTTGAGAAAAATGCAGAGAATATTAACATGGTTATAGGGAACCCTTCAGCAAGCAGGCTATCTTTCCCCTCAGTTCTATGTCAAAGCTATCCTATTATTCTTTTTTTTTATTTTCTCTGATGGGTGCCTGGTCTTGTAGTTGTCCTGTAAATAGCGACTATGCAACGGGCTTCCACTCAAAGGCCTTATTCATTTCCTTCCAGATTCCATAAGCCTTTGGTACAAGGTCCCACAGATTTTCTCTTGGATTAACAAGCTTATCTATTTCACAAATGGAACAAATATTGCAGATTATTTAGAAAAAAATGTTCCCATAGCCATGTTTGGTTGACAGAGTGGAGTAGCAATCTGCTGGCTGCAGCTGTTCCTGGCATTCTTCTGGGTTACCCTTTTGGAATAATGAGAGAGATTGTTTCCTAGAGAAGAACATAAGTAAAAACTTCCTAAATGGAGAATTACTTAGCCTTTAAAAATGAAGAAGAAAAATAAAACCTGGCGGTGTTTTGTAATCCTCTTAGGACTCTCTCTGCTCATCAAAAGGTAAAAGAGATTTCTTTCCTCAGGCATGCTGGGCACAGCTGGCTTGCTGTGCTTTTTAATGTTAACACTATAGTCACCCAAACTAGGGGTGCTCTTTTTAAATGGAAATGCCCTAAAATATTATCTTAAAAAAAAAAAAAAAAAAAAGAGGAGGAAAAAAGTGTAAGTGAACAAAATGTATATCTTTGTTCTGATTCAATCCAGATTTTCCTTGCGGTTTAGCAAATGCAATGCCAATAGAAAGCTGAGCTTTTGGTTTGGATGTCCAGAGTGGAGGCTTTTAGTTTCAAGTTCTCTGAGGGACAGTGCATCCCTGTAGGGAGCTCTCTGCAGCTCACTGATGCATGATAGTGGCCTCCTCCCATTTTGCAGATGGCAAACCTGCATGATAGCTAAGAAACATTTTGGGATGAGAGTGGAAGTCAAGGATTATTGGAAGCTTCAGGAGCAAACAGGAGCCAGTAATGTTATGGGACAAAGGGGACGTAAGGTCATATGCTAGGCAAATAGGAAGTTTTACCTGTAAAACTCATTATACAAGCTGGCCACTTGTTGCTGGTGATGGGTCAGGTTTCCATTGAAGTAGTGAACCTGCTTAGAGAGTTGTTGTACAAGAAAGATGGGAACCTTAGAAAAAATCCAGAGTGAAGTAACAAGAATGATGGTCTAAGCAAAAACAATGTACAGGGAAAGACTGGAAAGCCATCTCAGTGTGCAGAATATCAAGCATGGTGAAAAAAGCTTCTGAGGCTTTAGTTAAGAAAAGATCAGACAGAAGTCTGTCAGGAGCAATATGAAACCTTGCCTTTGGCAAAGAGGAGAGAATAAATCTAGAATGCAACCATGCAGCTAGCTTGAGTTACCAAAGAGAATTGCTTGAACTCCATGAGCTGTTACACATAAATCCATACCTAGAAGTAAACTTCAAATGTAAGAAGAGTTGGAAATACCTAATTTTTTTCAGGGTTTTATTCTGGGTCAATAAACCTTTGAGGTGCATTGGAAAATTCAGATCTGTATCTTTGCACTAGAAATTTGTTTTAAGGAAAACATAGACTTTTTTTTTTTTTCTTCATTCTTCCCCTGGACATTCTTCTTTGGCTTGGGAAGATGTTGGAGAGGATGTATGTATGGGTGTGTGTGTTGGGATTTTTAGATTTGTGCCACTATGAGTATAGATTCTCTTTCAGAACTGATGATGGGAATTGTTCTTGCTTTTTGCTTATGAGGAACAGGTCCTGCCTTACTGGTATCTGTAAATATAATTCTAGGCAGTCATCTCCATTTGCTGTATTCTCCTAAAAGAGGGTAACAGGAAGAAAGAAGAGCTTTTAAGTTCGTGGTAAATCAGAATCTGTTTTTAGCTGTTTCTTCAGTGTCTTCTATGAATCTTAATATATATATATGAAGAATTAAGACTAAGCTGTGTAGAAAATAACAAGCCATTCTTACTTTCTTTAATCAGAAAAGTAAATTGGTGTTCTAAAGGTAGAAGATTTGGATGGTTATGCTATAGTTACACAAAATCTGTCCGTTTTTCTCTACCATTAATCACAAATTTTAATCTTTTGTTTAATACAAACAGCAACTGAAGCTGTAATTGGTTTTCTTTTATGATTTAAGGCTACTTCTTTCAATGTTTGTCCAATAAAGACTGTTTTACTATGCATGAGATGGGAAAGCTGCTTTGAGACACGAGACTTGAAAATAAGTTGTAAGCTACATTTTTAAACGTTTTTATAAATGTGGCTAAACCAATCTTGTCTGAAACTTAGTATTTCAGAGTTTTAATTCTCTGATCATATAGCCATCTGTGTATATAAATGGATAAGTTGTTGCTTTTTATTGTTATTTTGAAATTGGAATGTCAGATGTTTAAATGTCAGTATGTTTTGTATAAAAATCTACAAATATAATAGGTGAACAGGGATTGAAAGGACCTGGCAGTCTTGAAAGCCAGAGACAGCTGGAGACAGCTGGTGTCCATGGCACCTTTGGTTCTTAGCGGTGCCCCCTGCTCCCCCAAAGTATATTTTACACTCCTCTCCTAGAATAACATTGTAAATGGAAGTAAATTGCATGTAAAAGTGGCACAAAAGGCTGTGATCTTTTTTATGTCATCTTCTCTACATTTTCAGTTGTCTCTAAAGGAAAGGACAGAACAACATTTATTTAGAGAAAGTAACTATAGCATTAGTTATGATTGATAGGTATTTCATGTTAAGTCTGTCTTTAAAACTACAGTAAATAACATAATAAAATTACTTAACTGGGAAAAAGACTTTAGGTTTTACAGTGGATGTGGCAGATGTGATAGTACCTGAAACTGATTGCATAAAAATAAAAATTCATTTGAGCATAGTAAGTCCTGAAAGACTTAGTATTCCATGACACCTGAATGCTGGAATAGTAAATATGTTGCATTACATTCCTGTAATGCTAGCAGGTGAGACTGTGAATTATGAGACTGTCATCAGTGTGTACATTAAATAGGTTAATTTCAAGATAGCATAAAGCTTTAGAGATTACAAGCCCAAGGAAAGTATAAAAGCAAAATAGCATTAGGTACATGTAAAGAAAAAAAAAATACTGAGGAATAGGTTTGAAAGAGGAGAATTGCATGTTGTGATGGCTTCATGATTTGTCAGAATTCAGATTTGAAAGCGTAAGGATTTTTTAAAGATTTAAGTCTACTACATTCAGCTTAAGGGACTTCAAGCTGGTGTGGCAGTTGGAATGAGACACTATGTGCTAATTAAAATCTGTCATTTGGGATGATTCTCACTTGCATTTTGATGTAGAACATTGCACTGTGAAAGCTCAGCAATAATTATCATGCTAAAAAATAACTTACTGAGAAAAATCTTCTAGAATTAGAAACAATTAGGGAAGAATGGCATGTTTGAATGGTTAGTGACATAGCAAGAAAGCATCTAGGAACATAATATTTGGGTGCCACAAATGTACTGCTGACATTTTACTACCATCTACTCTCTGTTCATTGGTATACACTGCTAGAGTACCTTAATACAGTGACTCAGTACTGGGAAACACATCAATTTCTGCAACCTAAGCCTGGAAATGCATTCGCACGCTGTTGCCTTTGTAGCTGGATCATCAGGTCAGACTGTTCCCCACCTATTTCTAACAAACTCTTTGCATTTGTTTGCAATCTTCTGAAAACAATAAACTGTTTTCTGTTGATTGAAAATTGAGATTTGTTTGTAAGAAATGGTTTACCTGTGTTTCACAACTTTACTCTGGCATTCCTGTGTCATAATGACTTTGCTCAAATCTAAAATGTCAGAGTTTTCCCACTCACCTTATTACTAGTTCTTAAGCAGAGTACACAGATTTTGTATTGGTTTGAATATCTGTCTGTGCCTTTGCCACAGTGATTTTAAGAATCTAGTTAACTGTTCAAATTGGAAATACTCAACTTCCCAGAGTCTGTGGAGTTCTTACTTGCTTTCCAGTGTATGCCAACTGAAATGGTAGCTCAGAGACATTATTTATGATAAAATCTAATGAAACTGTGTAAATGTTACAACTTTCTGACTTCCAGTGTGTAATAATTTAATGTGATTACTTTTGAGGGTTTATTGACTTCTCTGAGCATACTGGGTTTTCCCATACTAAATTATTGAGGTGTCTTTTTCTAAATACACTTTGAGATCAAGATAAATGATAAGAACCTAAAATCGTAGAAGTTCCAACTCTGGGACTGTGCTACCTTCAGCAGGGTTCTTTCACAGGGGCAAAGAGTGACTTTACAGGACCATTGTGACTACAGAATGTTTTCCTGCTACCAACAGTTGTGTCAGGTTGTAGTGAGACGAAGCCAAGAAAGTATTTTGATTGCACATTCCGTAATTATCCTAACCTTTTTACTATTGTGGCAGTAATTAACTTAGATGAATGATTCGATTTAATGAAAAAATGTAACGTTAAAACTGGCGCAAAGAGATCCAGCGTATAGAATTCCTTACCTGTTAGGCACGTGTAAAATGTAGGTCAGTGCTCCTGCGCGAAGAGTGCCGGCAGAGGGAGCATCCCCGCGCTGCCCGCCCCGCCCCGCCCCGGCAGTGACGGAGAATGGCACAACCTCTTTTGGCCTTAGTTTTTGTGGGGTTTTTTCTTCATGTGAAATGAATTGCATCAAATGGGCATGGTGAAGTGTGTAGGTCAAGGTACTTTCCAAAAACTTAGAAAGCCTTGTTATTAGGAAAGTCCACGTTGAAAACTTTATTTTATATATGTATATATGTATATATATATATACAGAACAGGACTTTAATAACTATAACCTGCAGCAGTTTGAAATTATGTTTCTCGGACTTAAAATCTGTACATGAACTCATATCTTCTGTGACAGTACAGCCACAAGGGTGAATACAGGCATGGGATATGGTAAAGGATTTTTTGAATTTTCAATTTTAGGGCAGCAGCAATGACTCTAAGAACAGTGTTGTTATCACTGCAAGCATTGTTGGCAGCTGCAGAACCAGATGATCCACAAGATGCAGTAGTGGCAAACCAGGTAAGATACTCACTTGACTGTGATTTTGTAACAATCCTGTCATCTTTACGGACTCAAGTTAGGTCCCAAAGCTTACAGGAGATACAAGATTTTAAAATTTATTGTAAATTTGCATATACTAAGTGTGAGTTGCTACAGTGTTTTGTGCTGTTTTTGAATTCCAGAGTGAGTATTAGCAACTCTACAGTGTCAGGAGGTTTTGTCCTTTATTTATATCACCTTGTAAAAAATGCCAGGAGATAATGGCATAGTTAAATGAATTTCAGTGTAACTTGCCTTTTAAAATCTGAAACTTCCAGTGTAAGAAAAGCAATATGCTATTGGTTTTAAATTAGTTTTAACTTGGTGGTGTTAATTGGATTTGGCTTGGTATGTACCTCCTGTTCCGGATTCATATGAATGTTGTTGAGCATTGTATTTGTTTAATGTCAAAATTTTATGAATAATGACTTGGGGATAAATGTTTTAATCACTGATTGAATTGCTATCAGTAAAATTTTATAATCAATAAGGTTTGTTACCTTTTAGACATTAGCTATAACTTTTAATACCAAAAAGTGTCAGTTGAATCTTAGGCCATATCAGGACTGGCATGATTCTGTTTAAAGTGTTGCTAAAGGATAGAAACAATCATTCCTCTGACAATTCTCAACAAAGTCCCAAGTATGTGTGTGTTTTCCTTTTTACTCTGGGGAGAGAGAAGGGCAGCCTGGCTTCCTCACTGACTGGCAGTGAGGGTGTATTTCAGTAACTGAAGAACAAAGCAAGTTGATGCTGGAAGAACCTTCTCTCTCACCTGTATCTTCTGTAAGTCAGAACCCTCCAGGATAGGGTGACAAGGTGTGCCCCCTTTCCCTTTAAAACTCAGTGTAGAGTGATAGATAAGCAAATTTTCAAACTTGTCAGGATTCAGGGAGAAACGTGGAGATTAGAGGTAGCCCATTGCACTGCTGGGTGCATGAGAGCTGTTTGCTACAACTGTACTCAGTAAGTACAGAAGGCTTGCTTGTGGGATTCTGCAGTAAAGCTGCTCTGAATAAATGTCCCTGAACAGTTCTGTCAGGCTGAATTGCTCTGCCCGGGGAGAAGTGTTGCAAAGGCCAGAAAGGCCACCAGGCATGTCCCTGCACTGAGTTTTTTTCCTGATGTATGCTCTTGCTGTCACACTCCTTCTTCATTTAAAAAAACCCCACTATATCCTTTTTTACAAAGAACAAAAATAGTGTTTCCTTCTTCTGGCTCTGATGGTAGAATTTTGTGTGGGAATCATAACAGTAGAAGCACTTGAGCTGGTAAGAGTTTTTTTCTCAGACAAAGAACTCCATGAAATTGTAGATTCCAAAGAGCAATATTCTAGGCTGTCCGTCAGGTGCTTGTGGGGGTGTGTCCAATGGGACCGTGGCATGGCTGATGTGGGGAGGATTCAGTTTATCCTGTTTCCTGCAAATACCTGCATGAAAGCTATGCTGGCGTTTGGCCTTGAGTTAAAGGCATGTGTATGTAAGTAAGAAAGTGATTAAAATGGTTTTGAGAGAGATGTTGGTAAACAACTGCTTTTTTCATGTGTTTATTTGGTGTTGGGGTCTCTTTTACTTTGTTTGGAGTTAATTGCTTTTTCCAAGACAAAAATTCACAAGGAATTAATTATTCTCCACACTTGTGTTATTTTATTAAACTGTGTGTTGTCCAGGTAAATGGCAGTTCCTACAAGCTCTTGAGAGAATCCCAGGGAGAATTCCTGTTTGAATAGGAGCAGTATTTTCAGACACCAGCTGTCTGGTGTAATTAGTTGCTCTGGTTTCTGGGTTTTTTTCAGTACAGCAACATGAACTGCCTCAGATTCCTGATACTGAAACATCAGCAAAAGTTGCCTTTAGGCTTTTCTAAATTCTGTGAGAAACTGGATTATTTACAGATACCTAAGTAAAGGAATTCTATTAATAGAACACTGAAAGCTAGTTTTGAGTAAAATGCAATTATGACTAATTCTTTGCACTTCAGCTAGTTGCTTTCTAGGCTTGGCAGTGTTCTCAAAAATATTTTTAAAAAATTAATTGGGGGAAGATCTCTTAAGAACAGAAGAAAATAGTACTTCAGGATGCTACTGGTGTTCAACTTAATTGTTCTTTTTTAATTATTACACCAAAAGAATTTTATTACAGACCACTGCATTTATAACAATGATTTATTTCCAACAGTAGATTGCCTCTCATGTTTGTTTTAATGCCATTAATACCACCAGATAGTAAATACACAAATTATGACACGTGGATCAGAATTAGAGGGCGGTGGGCAAGGCACACAAAGCAGTGTGGTTGTTGCGGGTTGTTGTAGGAGGGGCAAAATGACATGTACAGCATTTTACTGTGCTTTACAGATCTAGTAATTATTTTCATGTATTAATGAAATGTCAAAGAATGATAATCAGCCATATTTCTGTCTTTAAAATGTACTTCAATATTTGAAAAATGTATTTCCTAATATCTTGTCTTATTAAAGTGATGATCTAAGGGAAGAGGATTTTTTTAAGACAAAAAACTTGATATTGCATTCAAAAGCTGTTAAAATGGGAAAAACATTTAACTTTTCTGAGTACAGTTTATGACAGATGACCCACTTTCTTGGCAGTTGAGTTCTTGGCACACACTAAAAATTCTCTGCAATATGGTCCAGTCTGTTGTTTATCGGAAAACTGGTTAGTGATGAGATGGTACAAAATAATATAGTTACATACTGGCATGATTTTTTTTTTTTTTTTTGGTCTGGTAAATAATAGCTTTCATGAAGAGTTGCAGCTCCCTAGCTTTTTGCACTTGCTCACCCATTTTTCAGCCCTTCTTCTGTCATCTGTGTGATCAAGAGCCTCATTCTCAGGAAGAAGCCTAGTAGCAGAATAGTAACCTGGACTGAAAAACTGCAGGCCTACTTGCAGGGCATAAAACCATACGTATTTTTAAGTGATTAGAGGACTGCATTAGAGTAGTACATAGTACCATGTTCAGGAGATGTTAACATAGGGATAATTTGTACTCTGTCACACAGAATATAAATTTTCAGCAGCTGTGCTGCTAAATATAGCTACTTTACTTTGATCTGTGTGATTGGGAGCAGTACCTGGTTGCACACATCAAATACCAACAGTGCATAATTTAACCTGAAGGCAAACTCATTATATCAAATGCTTGCACAGGTTTGCTCTTTGTGTAATCCTCACCTCCAAATTTACTTCAAGGATAGCAGCATGATACATATGAAACCTTGTGGAAGATATTGTAGGAAGAGTGATGGGTTGCAATCTGCCATATTGTCTTGCTGTTTGGTTGGATTGCTGAGTTGATTTAACCTTCTGCTTTCCCCCCCTCTCTCTTTTGTGTAGTACAAACAAAATCCAGAAATGTTTAAACAGACAGCTCGACTTTGGGCACATGTGTATGCTGGAGCACCAGTTTCTAGTCCAGAATACACCAAAAAAATAGAAAACCTTTGTGCTATGGGCTTTGATAGGGTAAGTATAAATAACTTAAATATTTTCAGTAAGGACAGGGCAAGTTTATGTGTATAAATACAGGTAGTCATCAGTATCATCAGAATCTACTAAAGTAGATTCTCTACTTCCATGATGTTGTGTAGGTCAAATTATGCTATTTTGCTAATTACTTTTAAGAATTGGAGTTTTAAAATACTGTGTTACAGATAAATGTTGTGAGCTACCCCTGCCTTTTTGAAACATTTCTTTTATCGATTATTAGTTGGGATTTAAGAAATGGTTAACTAATGTGTTTTGATTTTCTGTGCACTTTTCATTCCACGTCCTGGAGCTGCTGGTTCACACACTGAAAATATTGCTTTTGTTTTCTCATTGCAGAATGCAGTAATAGTGGCCTTGTCTTCAAAATCATGGGATGTAGAGACTGCAACAGAATTACTCCTGAGTAACTGAGCCATATAGAGAGAGCTGCTTCTGTAGTCCAGCTTGCCCCTACTGGAGGAGCATCACCATCTGTTATTCCTAGGATTCTATATAGATTCTCTTTCAAAACTGGCACTCTTGCCTGATGATGCTATCTAGGCACTATTGGAGACTGAAAAAAGCGCTCTGTAAATAAAGCTAATTAAACGTCTGTGTAAATTTAAAAAGGGGAAATACTTTAATTTTTTTTCTTACTAAATATTGTAAAAATTCTTTGAGCTCAGCTAAAATAATGGGGGAAAACAATGCCTACTTTAGTGTTTAGCAGTGTGACAAAGACTAGCAGGAACTTGCTTCAGGATTTTGATTTAGTAATTCAGAAAGCAACATTTTGAGTGTTAGTCATCAAAATTGTTGGTGCCACTCATCACAGTTATCTTACTGTTTTTAACCTGGATCCTATGTGCCTGTGGATTGACCTATATTTGCATGCTTGTACTTAATAGACATATTAGGTAGGGTTGCTGAAGAGAGCACCATTGAAATACTCAATTGCTTTTGTAACTTTTTTCCTGACAGACTTTCAAGAGTTACCCAAAGTTCCAAATGGTGACCTATTCAGAACCATTTTATTTCTAGCTTATTAATTCGGAAACCTGATTCTCCCCTCTCTTACATCATACTGTTGATTATGTTTCATCATCTGTGGGTATTATTGTGTGCCATTGCAGTAGTCTAGGGTCCCCTTTAAAAAGATATATTTTGAATTATCAGTAGTGATTTTCATCCATCATATTTTCTACACAATCATGTAAGGAGTATGCCTCGATACAGCACAAAAAGATGGAACTGTTTTTTTTTTTTTGTCTTAAATAGCTGTAAAGTGTTCTTCAGTACACTCTGGATAATATGATTTCACAGGGTTTGAAGGAGGACAAAGCTGATTCTCCAGTGTACTGAGAATGGAAAAAAAATTTTGAGTACTTGATATGATGCAATCAGCTGTTTTTTGCAGCAGTTTTCTAGCTTTATTTTGGGCTTCAGTTTAAGGATTGCTTACCAGGTACTTTAAAATTCATCCTTGCTTTCATTTTTCTCTGGTTAACACATGGAGGCTGTGTCGGTGTTTTTACTGTACATACTTCAAATGCACATAGAAGTAGAAGTGTGTTCTCAATTTAGCTTTTTTTTGGATTGATGTTTCTGATAAATGAGAACTGAAATCTTACCTTGGCTTGTACATACAGTCAGTCTTTTTATTTGTATTAAAATGACATTTCATCCTGAGTGCAAAAGCTTGAAAATTATTAGTCTTGCAACTTCAAACACTAGTACATCTATTTAAAGAGAGCTGTAATGTCTTTGTGAATATGATGCTAACTTTTGAGAGTGTATCTGACAAGGAAGTTCAGAGAAATCCTGAGACTAGAGAGTGGGGATTGTGGATAATGGAGTACTGTATCAGTCATCTTTTCTATGACTCTTTTGTTTTGTTCTGTTTTTTTTTTTTTTTTTTTTTTTTTTCCCTAGGCTGTGGATTAATGGGGTGGGGAAATATGTGCCTGCTTGTGGTTTTTCTAGAGCTGTGAAGTACAAATTGAAATAGTTTTGCACTTCATGGTCTGTTTGTAACTCATACGAGATGAAATCAGGAACATTATGGTATATGTTAAATACCTGGAGCATAGTAGTAGGGGAACAAAACCAGAAGACAGTGCTGTCAAGACCTGGCTAGTTCTGGGATGTTCCTGTACTGCTCTGTCTGATGTGTCCAAACTTAAAACAGGGCACAGACAATAAATACTTTGAACTCATATCAGTGCAATACTAAATGCATTTGCTTAGTCTTTATACTTACTGCTTTTTAAGGTATAGTCAGTGATCAGTTTTCTTGGGTTTTCTCGAGTTAGTGTAAATCATTTGCAATGATGCCAAAGGAAGCGAGTTGTTTTGACTTTCCTTATATTTATTTATTTTTTTAACAAGAAGCTGCTACTGTTCAGCTGGTTTGCTAAGTGAAAACCAGGGACGGTAGGAAACTGGCAAAATGCTACTTGTGTTAATCTCAAGTTGCTGTCTTTTCTGTTATACAGGCTAAGAACTTCTTGATTACATCAACACCTTTTTTTTT
>VZSR01003049.1:2114133-2182427 GCA_013398615.1 Brachypodius melanocephalos
TTTTTTTTTTTTTACCCTGGTGGTAAATATGAATTGCTGACTACTTTCCCTTGTTCTTCGCTGCTATTTATCAAAAAAAGAACTTGGAAATCATTGTCGGGGACATAAAACTTCTCAGTAATGGGCTTCTGAACATGTCTTTGATAAGACCAGTCTCCTAAGAACAGCAGGCTTCTCCAACAGTATGTAAAGTGATGAAGGAAGCCAGGGAAAGGGGGAGAGGGGGAAAAGAGGTTCTTAGGTGAGCACAGTCACCTCTGAAAGAATGCCCTGTTAAGTTTTACTTCTGTCATGAAGTTACCTCATTTTCTCTACTGCAAAACACTTGTCTTCCCCTTCCCCCTTGTATATAAATGTTGGATTCTGGATTTTGCCCTCCATCCATGTGTTTGGTAACTTAATGCTAGCTCAGGTGCTGGCAGGAAGCTTCTCAAGAAGTGAGCTGGGAAGGCAACATGACCCAGCATTAAGGAGACATCTTTGGTCTGAAGTCCCTCTGAATTTTGACATGTGACTCCTTTATAAGGAATGTTTTTGTATTCTTGGTAATTATCAGAGTTGAATATAGGGATAATGTTGTACAAGGTTAGTTTAACTGCAGCTGGGGCTGAGCCCTAGGAATTTTGCTGTTAGTGTTCAGCTTATCATTGTGAGACAATTGTACATACAAATGGTAGTTCTGTTTTCTGTATCACTGAACATCGCTATATTCAGGGCCCTGTGCATTCACAGATGTGGAGTTGCTGTGCAGCCCACTCCAGCTCTGGACTCAGGCTGCACATTTACCACTCCCTGCAACAAGAACATGAAACATGGGTACAGTGGCTAAGTACAAATAAATCATGCATTGTATTCCTCTATTGTGCCAGAAGATGGCTTGAAACAGTCATTTTGAAGTCTAAATGGCCCTATTTTTCTAAACAAGGTATTGGTAATAACACTTGCAAATTACCAGAGCATCCATTGGATTTCACTGCTGAACATTCTAACATGCATCCAGCAAAGTGATTTATCCTATCTTACCCAATTCCTTCAAGAGCAAAGTACAGCTTTGTTCAGAGGTAGAGAAATGCCCTTTCCTGTTGCCAAAAGCCTCCATTTTCCCATGAGTACCAAAAGCCCTGACTGTATTCCACCCCTTGCCAAATTCACAGCTTCCTCTCATTCCTTCTGTGAACAAACTGTGTTCTCAGTGTGACAAATTGGTGCATTTTGGAGACAAAAAATCTTAGGAACATGTCCTGGAAAGATTCATCATTTAGTGCATTCTGCATACTCCAAACTTTATTATTTTGTTTAAAGCTTGCAACAGAGTACATGGGGCCTTGACTATAATTGGTTCGGTAGTATTTATGAGCAATTAGGTACTACTGGTGTATGAATATGTCTTAGTTTTTTTCTAATTATCACTGTATTCAACTGTTTTCCATGTAAATTAGTATTGGAATCCTGACATAAGGAATATAGAAACTTTTTTTGTTGTTGTCTGAAAGGAGGAATTAAATAGCCAGAAAGAATCTTACCTTGTAACACCAAATCTGCATTAGATGGTGTGGGTAACAGAAACATTTAAACTATGCAAATTTAAGCCTAACAGCTGTGACTCAGACTAGGCACTTCAGAGCTTATGGATTGCTTATGTCATTTGGGAAGGGAGAAGGAGAGTGGGGGGAAATCAAAACACAGATTCAAGTGAGAGTTCTTGTTTTACTGCATTGGTCATGCACTGTGTCGGGAAGTTCTGTTTTTAGTGCAGGGGAAGTCAACTGTGCATGTCCCTTGTTCCCTTCTGAAACACCACCAAAAGCTGGCTTAAGACTTGGAGGCTTGCCTGAAGTAGGAAACATTAAATTATTTAGCAAATAAATTGGTTTTAATTAAATGCTGATGAGCAGAGGTAATGAGAAGATGAGATGTCCCCTCCTGTTCTGTTGATGGAGCTGGTGAGTGAAGGCACTGATTTGTGACCAGGTGCTTACTTTTATATGATTTTGATGAGCAGCTGGCTCAACAAGAGATCAAAAGTGCATTTCATCAGCATCTATTGCATCATGGAACTAAAGCATGAAAGTCAAAATGCTTGTGGGTGCCTAAAGCCTCTTCTGGGAAGACCAAATAGATGTTTTCAGTGTTACCATCCTTGTTTTCCAGGCACAGCTTTCTCCTAGGGCTAGGCAAAGGGGCAATCACTTCTTTCTTGCTAGTTTTCTGATCTGTTCCAGACCTATCTGTGAATGATGTAGGTAACTCTTCCTGCTTGTGGTGTTTGTGTCGTCACCTGATTCATCATCAGACTCACAAGACCAACTGTCGTCAATGCATTTGGCTTCTGGCTTGGTTATTCCAGCTGCAGTGCTCTGTTGGCAGCAACCTGACTTTGGATTTGTTCTCACTGGACAAACCCTTGTGAATCATTTGCCCTGTACTGTGCTGTGATGTTCAATCTGTGCTGTTACCTGCTTTGTAGGCATCAAACTGGCTCCAGGATCGCTCATGGTGCTGAGCCCTTCATCGATAATGTAAGTTCAGATCATGGTTCGACAGATAAGGAAATGTACTGTGACAATGCTGTGCTTGTCAGGTGTATGATCTGCAGCAACTGCTGCTGCTCTGGTGCAGTGTCTGAAGAAGGCTGCCATCATAGGAATGCTGATGTCAACTGCTGAAGAGCTCTGCTTTTCACTTACCTTTTCCATCCTAAATTCTGACTTTTCTAATAAATAAATATTTACCTATAAGTACTGCAGGAGGTTGGTTCCTGAGCACCAGACTTCCTGTGGAGGCGGAACAGGGGTGGGGAGGCTGGAATGCAGCATCAGTGGTTTTTGTCTTGAAAATAAAAACTACACAAACACTTTTGTACACAAATAATTTTTTAAATAAACACACATTTTAAAAGATTTTGATTTTTCACTGGGAATGCTTAACAATAAATGCATGTTTCCCTGAAAACAGTTTTCATTTTATTTCTGGTACTTCAGATTGTTCTAAGATTACAGGGTCTACTGCCTCCCTGTCAGTAACAAGAGAGAAAGGGATGATCATTTTCATGGTGCACATTAAATCTTTTTCAAAGAAGAAAATTGTGTAAATAGAAGTTGTGTAATATTTCAACTAGGACTGCCTCATGTGATGGCCTGACCATCCTGCACCACCTCTTCTCTCCTTTCAAAGGCTGCATCTGAAGAAGCAAAGCCGGTAACAGGAAAAGTTCTCTCTGGATTTCCCTGCACCACTTCTGTTCATGTCATCTCTGTAAATTTTAAACTGTGTACCTCAACCTGCAGTTGGTTCATGTGCAGGGAGGTGACAGCCTGGTGGCTAATGGCACTGCCCTGCTGCTCAGCTCTAGAAGAATCTAGAAGGGATAATGACTGTGGATTTATTATCAGTACAAACTTCACTTTTTTGGCATTGTCAGCATTTGTTAAATGGAGTAAAGCAATTTGAAGACAGCGGCTACTCAGCTGAAGCAATGAGCAGTGAGTTTGCTGTGAAGCTGGTTGTAATATTGTGTTTCAGATCTGCATCCCATCTTCAGGTGCGTGTTTGTCCCTGGGCAGGTTTCTGGGCAGGCTCTGCCAGCTGAGATAGTGCTGCACTGTTTTATGGTGTAAGATGTTGTTTGGGTTTTTTGTTTAATTTTACTGTCATCAGGAGCTGTGTCGTATTGTGGTACCTCATTCTTTAAGAGGGGTGAGGGAGAGGGAGCACTCCCCCGTCCCTCTTCTGCAGGTCTTAGCCTGACATTAATTCAGAGTAAAAAAAAAACAATTTCCCCAGTTTGTGTAGTTAAGACACTGACATGAGTAACTGAGAGCTGCTTTATACTGAAATACTTGTGAAGTTGTCCAACAGCCTTGTCATTTCTTCCAGTGCCCCAAAACTGGAAGTGAGTTCACAGCTGAAATGGACTGATGGTGCTTGCTAGCTTGACTCGTCCTGTATTTAGTTTTCTGTTTCAGTGGCTGTAATACTGACACATTTGGCTCTCAGACAGGTAACTGATACCTCCAATACAGCAAATCCAGGATTTTAAATTGTTTTTAAGGTCAAGTCTGGATCTGGAGCACCCGTGTCTGGTATAATGTCAAATAAATTACATTGCTTCACTTAGTGGCTGCTTTGTGTTGAAATACATGTATTCTTTAGGTGGGTTTATGACAGCCTGGTATAAAATAAAGGGTAATAAGCTGGGCTGGTGAGGAAAATATGGGAGCGGAGGTGGGAGAGAAACTGTTTTGTGCTGATGATACCTGAGCCATCCTTTAGCACCCGAAGTCCTCCATGTACAGCTGCCTTTGCTTGCAAAGGGTGCAGGGCATGGGCTTGTGGCCCCCTGCTCCTGTAGTGGGTGGGGAGAGGGACAGTCCCATGGTCTCTTCCTTTTGTCTTTCCCAAAACCTCACAACTGGCAGTTTAGAAGCATGGTGTTGGTGGTCAAAGCTCCTGCTGGCCTTGAGAGGTTTGGGAAGTTACCTCCAGCTGAGCCACATTAGTGTATCAGGGCAAAGCTGCCTATCCCAATTTTCATACTTCTGTCTGCTGCCCAGGTGCAGAGGTGGGTAGGAGGTTGCCTTTCTTGAAGGAGGAATATTTTACTGGTTACAGCCTCCCAAAATAGGAGCCAATTATGCACCAAGATGGATTTTGGTTCAAAAGCCAACTGGTTGGTCTATTTCACACTGCAGTCAGTCAGAACAAAGAGCAGGCCCTGGAAATCCTGTCAGTGCCACAGCTTTAAATTTCAATCAACACAAGGCTGGAGAACAAACGCCAAACACAAAGCAGGTCCCGGGTGTTTCTGCAAGCAGTGGCCATCACATCTTTACCTTGCTGCAAGAAACTGTTGGGTGTGCAGGGGTCTGTCTGTGTAGAAAGTGGCTTAAAGGATCAAAGCTGTCAGCAAATGGAATGAAAACACCTGATGTTTATGGCTTTTGCTGTTAAAGAGGCAAGAAATGAATTGTGTATGAACAACCTGCTGGGATGGGGGTTTGCTCACTCTTTCCTTGGCATATGTGTTGCCCACTGTAACTTATTCCACATTCCAGTCCTTTAATGGTCTGAACTACCTCAAAAATACCAGGATAAGGTGCCTCCAGGCCATGCTTATCAGGAGAGAAAACTATTTGGAAGAAAACACGTATGAACAAAATAGTTACCAAAAGTTCACTGGGTCAGACAATGCTGAGGTGGAGGGGGGAAAAAAACAAAGCACAAACCAACCCCAAACATTTCTTAAAGAGGGAAAGTCATTCTTTGTATTGTTTGTGTGTCATTCTTTACACCTGTGAATGGTTCTCATCTGTGAGGAATTCAGGAAGGAAGTGCTGAGTCCTGAACCTGGGGAGGAAAAACCCAGGCACCGGTACAAGCTGTGACAACTGTAAAGCAGCTTGGCAGAAAAGGACCTGGGGGCTTGGGATCTGGACCAAGCTGAACGTGAGCCACCAACCTGTGCCTGTGGCAAAGGCAACAAACTCCCCTGGGCTGCACGAGGGAAAGTGTCAGCAGCAGGCTGAGGGAGGTGATCCCTCTCTGCACAGCCCTGGTGAGGCCACATCCAGCAGGAATGCCGGGCCCTGCTCTGCTGGGATGGGCTGGAGGGAGCCAGCTGTCCACACAAGAGATTGTGAACTCAGGGGGCCTGGGTCTGTTCCATGGGACTGCAAAAGCAGCAAATAGACACAAAAGGGGCCACATCCTGCAAGTGTGAAATGACAAAGCCCTCTTAACAGCAAAAAGGTTTAAAAAACCCCACCATCAACCCAAAAGAAACAACCTATGTTTTGGCTTAAAGGTATGTTTTGGAAAGAAAGCAGCTCAGTGATGCAGAATCAAATTACATTCTGCTATCATCTTGGCCAACTGCTTTGGGCAGCTTCCAAAACCACCTTCATGGAAGAATGCGATCAAGGGAAATGCTTAGAGCAGGAACCCTGCTCTCCTCCCCTGGCAATGAGTACCCCTGGCACGTGGTACAGCTCCCATGTGGCAGCAGGAAGGAACCTGGACACAGCAGGGCAAGTGGTCTTCTGGAGGAGAAACTCATTACCATTTTAAGGTGACCAATCAGAAAATAGACTTGAGCTCTTGAGATCTGAGGAAGCTGGCAAATCTGTCTTAGTAAATTTAACAGAAGGGCCCTATGCCTCTGATTGTAGCTCTGGGAATAGAGGTGCCCTAAAAATGGCCAAACAGCACCAAATACATAGTGGTTACGTGAGAAAATGACATCCTTGGAGAAAGTGTGTAAGGAGATGGAGTGAGGCAGTGGGGAACAACTGGTGCCACAGCACTGGCAGGGCCTATCCCCCTCTCCACAGGCACAAGAAAAGCTCCAGAGAGCAGAAGCCTATGGCCAGCCTTGGGGGATGATGAGTCAAGACAGTGGATGCAGTGATGGCTGTTTTGCTGTGACCAGTCACAGTAAAGGGATGTGATCTCAAGTTGGTATTAATTGGTTGGGATAAAGTTTGGTCTGGAAACAGGAAAATTTTCCAATTTCCATTCATTTCTCTAGGGATGTACCTCTGGCTCTATTTGTTTGCACTCTCCTATATAGGTATCTGACACACATTGATACATTCTGAAAGATGATCTCACCAGGAAGGTATCTGAAACTTGGAGAGCCAGAGATACAATCACATCTACTTCTTGGTCAAACACACCAGGAGTGCTGTGAATGCCACCATGATCTTCTTTGTGCAGTCTGTGAGGGTTTGGTGTTTCCTACATGTGTGGAAACTAGAAAGGATTAAAAATACACCCTGTTTCTGCATGGGGGGATGCTGGATCTCCTGTCATGTCTTGTACTAGTCCAGATCACTAGAAACCTTGCCCAAAGCACTGGAGATTGGCCATTTAGTACACTTTGACAGACAGAGGCAGCCCCAGAGGTGACTGTGACCCTCACATGGCTACATCTGGCAACACACAGGTTACATGAGGCAGAACCTGCAGAGCAGGTGCACTGTGGGTACCAACTCTCCTGACAAAGGGAGTGGTAACAGCAGAAACCAGGTGCTGACCTAGGGAGGATGGAGGATACCAGTGCTGGAAAACCAGACCTTAGAAGCTTGTTACTAAAGCAGAGCCTGATAAACTGTGACATGCAGGCCCCCCACAAGCCTCACAAGTCTGCTTTCTTGCCAAATCCTTTTATGCTCAACGCTAAGCTCATGTAGATTAAAGTGAGAAGCTAATACAGAAGACACAATGTGCAGGTATGGATGGATACAGCAAAGAGGGTCCTGAAGAACAACTGGAAAACAATGTACTACAAGGCTGAGAAAAGGGAACTGGAAAGGGCACTAGGGAAAGGCACCAAGTTATTTTGTCATGCTCATACACTGGCTGTGCAGAGCAGGTTCCTTGTCCATATCCCAGCCTGACTCCTGTCCTGGTGTAACAGCATGAGGAAAGGATGAACAGTGGTTGCTGCTACCACCATCCAGAGTAATTTATCCAGATTACAGATTACTCTCTCCTTTCCAGGGAACACTCAGGGATGGAAGCAGGTGATGCCTTGAATTATGTGGGCAGTGAGTCTCCTCTGACTTTACAGAAAGCAGAGAAGAACTTACATGTGGGCAGCAGGGAGCAGTGCAGGGCACCCTGCATGGGCTCTGGAGACAGCACATAGACCTCCTGAGAGAAGACTGATGGCTCAGACCTCTGCCATCAGCATAAACCCAGCTTGTTTCTGCTTTGCGGACAGTATCCAGGGCACACCATGTCTCTCCATTTGCTTTACAGCCATTGGGCCCAACATCAAAGAAACAGCCATAACCACCTTCCATCTCTTCCAAGAGCTTTGGTGCATCAATTCTGCTTCCAGGGCAGTGAGAGAATTAAATGCCTGAACTAAGAAGCAGAACATGTATTTCTTGTTCTGGAGCATGCCCAGCTTGCAGCATGACAAACACACATCTGAGCTCTTGTGGCTGGCAGGGCTGTAGGAGGATGCTCAGTATTCCAGAGCTATTTGGTCAGGCTTTTTGCCTGAGCTGGCACATTACTGAGAGTATATGGCTGCCAGCATGACCTAAGTGAGTTACAAACTGGCTTGGATAACCTCTGTGTTCGCAGTGAAAAGCAGATGTCTCCTCATGGCTGTCTTTCCTCACCAAGCAACGCAAGACTCAACTGCACCACGCACTTGTGCTGCCCATGGAGGTCTCGGTTCTGCTGACCATGGATAAAGCTGCACAGTTGGTGATGACTCCACCAGATTCAAGGCTGAATGGCTCCTTAGTCATTCCTTGCCAAAGGTGAAGGGGTCACCGTGAGCCTAAACTTCCTCCTGTTGGCTCACAACACCCAGCCACTGCAGGCCGACAGTCCTGATGAAAGTGTCAGGGCTTTCTCTAGGCAGAGAGAAGATGCTGTGTGACAAGTCAGAAGGGTCCTTCCAACAGATGAACAAGAGGATTTTTTCCAATGGTATGACCCCAGGGCTCTGAGGAACACGCTCACAGCATCTTCCAGCATGTGTGATGCCAACTGAGTTCAGCTGCAGAGCTGCTCCTACCAACTGCGGAGTACGTGTGGCTGTGCCCGTGGCTTTTTCGGCCTCAGTGAGCAGGAGGTCTGAACTGCAACAAGCTTTTGGCTATGGTTCCTCTCATCTCTTTCCATGTAGGTGCACATGCCAAAAACTTGCTCATCTCCTTTCAGACTGCAAAAAATAGGGCTAGGAAGTTCCCCAGAGTCAGAGATGTTCCCATTCTCAATCTGAAGTATACTAGGGAGTGATTTGTGGAAGCAGTCATCTTGTGGGTCACCACACTGACTTAGTGCTAAGGAATCTCTGATGGGAGTACTGGGTTATTCACCTGCTTTGGTCTCTCATTTGGAAATAAGAAATGAAAGGACATCCTGGATCCACTCAGTCCTGACTCAGGCTGTGCTGCTAGGAAGAAACAGGTTGTCAGCAACTACTTCTAAGTTCTGCTGCTGAGGAAGTTCTGTCTTTTCTGTCTTTGAGGAACCGAGGCAAATCAATCCATAGAATGTGTGGATTAAAAACTCTTAAGGACTGAAAGCTACTGTTGGTCTTTGAAGTTTAAGAGTATTTTATAGTATTGTTTGAGCTTCCTTCTGGCCATCTGAGTACCCAGGGTACTCATCAGCATGATGATTCCCTCCTGTCAGAAATTCAAGCAGTGGAAGCCTTCAAGGGACACGAAGTGCTGCTGTACAGAAGGACTTTGCTCCCTGCTTTTTAACACCTTGCTGCTCCCTGTGCAAATCTGTTCCTGCACCCAGATACAGTGCCCTGGGCTGAGACCAGCCACTCTGTGACTAATGCTTGGTTATCAGCTCTGTGCACCTGCAGCCAGGCTGGCAAGTACACTTCATAGCCCAATTTCTTTAGTTTGGGCTATTTCCCTGAGCGCCAATTTGAGATTTGATTTTCAGGCACAAACAGAACTGCTGATAAAGAGTAACGAAACACACTAGAGAACTAGGATTCACATGGAAGATTCCTTTAAGAAGCAAGTTTCCTGTATATTGTAAATGTCTGGTGATCCCAAATCTTTATCTTTAGAGGAAACAGTTCAGCTGTTACAGCCCATCAGTTAACTTGACATTCAAGAGCCCGTCTGATGCTGAACTCAGTCCAATATGTGAGCTAAGTATCTAATAGCTGGAAGCACATTCTAGATAACATTGTTATTTATCAGTTCTAAAACTTACAGGGCTTGTCAGCATGTGCAGAAAACTAGTGCATGTTATCTCTCCTGTTTAAGATTGCTCTAGACAACATTATTTTTTTACCCAAAACAACGATTCAGATTTAGTTTTGTTGAGTGGTAGAGGTTTAATTTACTACATTACAAAGTATGTTCTCAGAACAGCTTTCTTATCTTACTGTGAGGAAAGCCATGCAGTACAGGCATCAGAAGACAGAAAGAAACAGAAATAAATGTATGTCTGCTAAGAAACACAGCCAGACATTTATGAAGATGAGAACTTGAAAGATGGTAAGAATCTAGCTCTAATTATGTAACTGAATGTGAAACCTCAGCACCTTTAAATCCTACATTGCTAAAAAGCCATAAAGACTGGGTTTTATTAGGCTTCCTATTAATTGCACATTAACAAGTGAAGAACTCTTGAGCATCAGTTTCCTTATTACAATGGGAGAATTCCCACTCATGTACAACATCTGAAAACTGATATATGGCCAAGTACACACACCCCATCACACCCCACCCCCCTTTTCTTTGAAATACTTTGCCTTCAATCCCAGAGTTTTATACTCATTACTCTTCAACAGATCTTAATTGTAAGGCCTCAGCAGCACTGGCAATGCATCAATTATGTCTGTGTAGGAACAGTGGCTGTGCTTTCTGCCCTGGTTCTCCAGGCTGTCCCCTGTGTGCTGTCACCACTCCGGGCCCCTGGCCTGGGGTGAAGCTCTGACACAAAGGTGCCCACCCACCACTGGGCCAGCTCCTGGAAGGAGTCACTGGGGCCACCTTGCTGGTAGTGCCCACAAGCTGCATTCTGGCTCAGCCAATTATGCTCAGCATAATTTGCTACATGAATGTACCAACTGACTCTACTGATAATCAATATATGTGGACATTTGAGTTATTTTCATTAAGAAAACCCCAAAACCCAGAAAACAACTCAGCATAATTCCATCTGGAGAAAGACAATTGAAATCCATGCTCTGAGCATGGCTGTGAACCTCAGAAACCTCTTCTAACCTGTATCATTCCATGATGATTGAGTAACGTGACATTGTAACCAATTAAAAACTGCCCAAAAATATAAAAAGGAAATAATCCAATAAATATCCACTTCATAAACCCCAAAGCTTTTGGAAATAAATCTGACTTACTTGCAAGATCTGTTAAGTCTAGATTTCAGATCACTGTTAAAGGCACACACCACTAGGTACCAGAATTCATTTCTAAGAAAAAGCAAATTTGTTTTTCAGACAGCACCAGAAAACTTTGAAATAAAACACTTTAAATTAGTTTAAACCAAAATACTCTAATTTTTGTGAGAAGGAAGTATTTGACCAGAGCACTGAAAAGAAACTGCATTACAATCAGTAAATCCACCTTGCGAAATTATTTCAGTTGTGGAAATCACACCCCTGATAGATGTGTAATTAAATAATTTTAAAATCTCCTCTCTGTCAAAAGCATTTCAAATCCTTCAGGTCAAAGCAGTGCAAGTTCCTTTGGAAGAGGAGCTGCACACACTGTTTTATGCATAAAGCCTGATTTCCTGTTACAGAAGAAAAATAACACCAGCTGTACTCTTGCTAAGAGAGATTTAAGTCATGTTGAAGAGCACACAACTGCACCCTACCCGTGTTAGAAGCACAAGCAATCCCTAACTAATGCCACCAGAATCCAGCTCTTCTATATGAATCAAGGGATTTCAAAACAATTTCCAGAAGAGAAATGGGGAATTGAGCCAGTGGGAAGCAAAGCAAACTCTTCACTGTCACTCTGCAGACCAACCCAACCCCCTTCACTGTAACTTCACCTAAAACACTTAACTTTTTAGCTACGTAACTGTCTGCATTACAGCTCCTTTGCTCTGTGCAGTACTCCTGTGAATGTCCAAGCCCACTTACAGACACAGCAATTCAGTTTTCTGTGAAAGAAAAAAAAAAATTAAAAAAATACTGCCATGTGACACCTAGAAGCGTTTATTTTATGCAACAAACTTAAATATGATCATGTGTACATAAAAGTGTACACTGTATCTATGCTGAACAATGCCAGGAAACATAATATTGATGCAACAATCTTCTAAAATAAACATTAAAAAATGAGCCTGGACAGGAAGACAAAATGCAAAACAGACTTACTTCCAATCAGCACAATGCTTAAAATTGAGAGCAATCCTAAACATTTCCAACTTTCCTTACAAAGCTGCCAAAGTCCAACTATTTTTAAAAACTGATTTTTTTTTTCTTTACATCAATAATAAAAATCTGGTGACAAACATTATAAAATCAAATGCTGGACTGTCCTTACTCCTTTAAAATTTAGAATATTCCAACAGAACCGCAGGAGTAAAAACACTTAAAAGTGATATATGTTTTTATAAAACAAACATCAATATGTACATTTATTGCAAATTATATTAAACTAAAATGGAGGGAAAATTAAAAAATGAAATGTCTACTTGCGAATTAATAATAATTTTAAGTGATTACTTTCCCACTCTGATAAAAATCAGAAAGCAACATTTATAAAATTGCCACCACATGACTTTTCATAGCAGGGAACTGAAATCTGTACATCTTATTTTTGCAGAAAAGTAGGCAGGCAGAAAGAATTATACATAAAACAGTCTCCAAAAGTAAAGCAAAAAAAAATTTTTGTGGTTTACTTTTTTCCTCTAGTCATGTTTAAAATCCATTCAGTAGATGTCTACCTTTTCTGTGAAATATGGGAATACCTGGCTCTAGGATCATGAATTTTCAATGTCAGTGTAAGGACCTTCTCTGACTTTCCTTAAAAAAAAATGCAGCATGAAAGTTAATGGTGTAAATACACTTTTAAACTCCAGAATACAGGAACTGGAACCAAGTGTTAAGCAATTTGCTTAATTATTGACTTTTCATAAAAAAAGTCTCTGGGGAAATAAGTACAGATGCTTTTAGCCTCTTTCTCAAGAGTTTCTGCTTTACATTTCCATTGAGAAGGATTAATTTCATGTGAAAGGGAAGCATAGTTTTCCTTCTGGTTTCAGAGCTGAAAGCTGTGTGTTTTGAAGTAATTTCAGTTCCTGTACAGGAAAATCTGAATCCTAGTTTTTGCAGAAGCTTGGAGCATGCCTTTATTTGGCCTTCATTTCCTCCCTTTGCGAGCAAGTTTTCTTTTTACCTTTATGAGGGGAGAAAAGAAATAAAAGTTAATTGTAAGGACAGGGAAATTACAAGTGATTCTGAATCAAAATCCTACCAAATATTGTTTACATTTTAGCTTTTGCACTCTTTATACTGTGATTCTTCCAACTCCATCTTGTATCTCTTCTCAGTAATTACATAATTAATTGAATACAATTGAATTTCCTTATTGTATAGCACAACTTCCTGATAAACTTGAAACTACACAACTTGAATTGTGCATTTTATAATTCCAAAACCCAGTTATGTTTTTTCAGCATAAATGGTTATCCACTGCTTTCCCTGCAAGCAGAGATTAAGAACAGTAACTTGATCTAATTAACTGTAATTACCAAAGGTTATAAAATAGCCCATTTTACTTCAGAATAGGGACTACTTCAAATGTTTTCCAAGTATTCACAGTAACTTGTACATGTCTACTTAAAAGCAAAACACCTTAGGCAGAGCTTTTTTTACACACAAATTCCTTTGGTTTCTTACTGTATAAACTACAATAAAGACATAAGAACAGAGAATTGTCCTATATAAGATGCCTGCTACACCTTAAGGAAGCCTCCCTTTGCTATCTCTGTATCCTCAGTATCTTCCTGGCTGCTCCCACAGGCCTTAAAAAGATCCATTGCATTTTGAGAGTATTCTGAACTTGAGTCTATCTCCAACAGTGAATCTCCATCACTTCCAAGCACCTGGCTTCTGAAAAATGTTAACAATGTTTTGGTATTTTGTCCAAGAAACACTGAGATATTATACATTTTAAAGATGTTATCTGATACAGTAGCTTATTAAAGGCTATGGATAATACAATTTGTTTTGAAGACCTGAAGAAATTTGACATATGCAACAAGCATTGCAAGGCAGTACACAAATATTACACTCTTGACAAACAGAACATTTTACTGCTGTATAAAGCTTACTCTGAGAAGAAAAGGTAAAACTATTTTTGTTCAAGGTTCTCTACAAGATCATCACTTTACAAATCTCTAGAAAGAAACTATTGCAATAATTCTGTCTTCCTTTAGATTAATTTGTGATTTCTTGGAGCACACTGGTTTGCAGACCTTAGTGCTCTACCATTTTGGACACTTTTGCATTAATTATGTACCAGGTCCAGCAAAACAAACCTCTCATGTTTATGCACATGAATTGCTTGTATTGCAAAGTCAACAAGTTTAAATGTTTACATGTTTAAAGTCAACATGTTTAAACACTAAAGTAGCCCAGATTATCAAAAGCTCTTTTCTAGTTTACAAAGTTCCAAATGTTAATTTTCAGTTACTTAAAATAGACATTACAGTACTGCTAATATTAAAACAAGCACAGACCCAAAATACCAGAAAATAGTTACAGTTGGAATTACAAATTTTCCTGTGCATTAAAGACGGTCAGTTTCCAAGCCTTTGCTATCAATGAAGGGAAGCACAGCAGAGTAGCCAAATGCCTGTGAGCCTGGCATTAATTAATGCACTGAAACACCATCAACTCTTAGTCCCTTTACAAAGTAATGCTAGGAGGGAGAACCAGGATGCATAAAAATAACATTTGGTGAAAACAGATTAAGTTTATCCTGTTCTGACCAAACAAAGCAATTTCTCCATTTCCAGCTGCACAGGTACTTTGAAAACTAGAACTCAATGCAACATATGGTGGATCATGGCAACTGCTGTGGTTCCATTGTGCCCTTAACTATGCTAGGTCTGTTGTAATTGTAAATTTGGGGTCTGACTTGAGACAGGAAAAGACCACCCACCCCGCCCCCCCAACATGTACTTCATTATTTATTTTTACCTCTGTAGATCAATTTGTCTCTGTGCTGCTGCTGGCTTTTTTGCTGTGTCTTGCTGTTTTGGTGCTTTGGCATTACCTGCCTCTAAACTCCCTGGACTTTCTTGGCTGGCTGCCGCTCTCTTCCTTCCCCTGACAGGTGGTTTATTTGTTTCCTCGTTTTTTGCAGTGGTACCCTGAGGTTCCGGTTTGGTTGGTCGCCCTCTTCTGGTTTTCGCTGCGAGTGATGGGCCTGTTTCTTCTACGCTTTTTTCTTCTGTTTTTTGATGAATATTCTCAGTTCCAGATGCTGTTGCTGTTCTTTTTTTCCCACGTTCAGTGCTATTTCCTTGTGTTGTCTGATCAGAGTTCATCTCCTAGAAAATAAAAATCATGGACGTGAAGAAAAAAAAAGATTCCCAAAGGCAAACCCAAATTGTGACCTCCCTCCAACAGAAATATCAGTTTTTAAAACTGTAAGTATTGTTATGAAAAACATCACATGGTCTTAGACCTAGCAATAAGTTTTACTAAATGGGATTTTGGACCTTATCCTTGCAAAAATATTTTCTACATTGTACGTAATGTTAGTATCTGCACCCAATGTATCTTTTAGTGGTGTGAGAGAGAGATTACAGTAAGAATAATTATCTTTATGAGCTCCTCCCACAATGGTTTTTCTGGACAAGCTCAGTTTACTGTCTCTTTGTCAAACAACAGGAGAAAACAGAGGGGACAAAGAATTATTCCAATACAGCAGTATTTACTATTTACTTCCATACATGCAAATTTTGAGACCAACATTCAGTAAAGGGACAGTTTACTGAAGACGTAAGTGCCAGTAAAAAAAAACCCCAAGACTTGTAGGGAATAAAGAAGTGAAATCACACCAAAAATTAAACTTGCTGTGTTTGTTAATTCTTTGTCATGTCTGAATAGGTACAGCCTACATGCACATTTCTCTCAAGACACTGAACAAGGTAACAAAGTTGTTAAAATACCATGAAGAGGTGTCTGTATAAGTGAAACAGAAAGGGTTAGCAATGTCATTCTTTCTCTACACAGAGCAGTATTCATATGGAATTAAAGAGCAAGCAAACTGGATGCTAAGCCTTTATTTGAACAGACTTCCAAACCAGCTGGGAGAAGGGGTAGAGGAAAGGATACTGAAGAAGTATGGCTTGGGTGACACAGCAATCTCAAACAAACCAATGTCTCTATTCTAAGTGCTGTATCTGAACCAAGGACTTTGTTAAATATCCTACTATTATTTCTTACGTGTTCAAATGAGTCAGACAATCTCTTTAATTTTCACTACTGTTCCAGTAGCTTCATAGTAGACATTTATTATGGCTATTCATATGAACTTTACAGATCCTCTGAAACGTCAGCTTCAAGGACCTAGAAAGCATTTTTGAAGATTTACTTTATATGTGCTTTGCCTAACTTTTCTATGTGATGATACAAATCCAAAACACCTGCTTATGACTCTGATTTCATCTAAGGAAAAGTGATTAAGCAGATAAGACTTCTTAAAAAGCCTACATCATCTGTGTATCCCTACATTATTACAAAAATGTATTTTAAATCACAGAATCATCTAGGTTGGAAGCAATCTTTGAATACCATCTTGTCCAATCTGTTGACACTGGGACCTCAGTGGTTACCCAGGGCCTTGACAAGTCAAGCCACGAACACTGATAATCCACCACTTTTCTGGACAGTCTGTTCCAGTGTTTAATTTCTCAACAATGTAGACTTTTTTTTGTATTTTCCTGCTTGCATCCAGACAGAATTTCCCCTGAAGCAACTTCTTCCAGTAGCCTTTTGTCCTTCCAGCAAGTAGCCTTTAGAATACTTCTTCCCACCCATCTTTTCCATAAACACTTTTTAGATATTTAAGGACTGATTGATCCTCTCCAAGGCTTCTCTTCTCTAAGCTGAACAAACACAACACTTCAAACCCTTTCCTTACACAACAGCTTCTTCATGCCTTAATTATCTTGGTGCCCCCTCCAAGGCTGCTCTCTCCAGTTTTTCAGTATCTGCATCAAACTGGGGAGGACACAGTATTCCAGGTATGGCCTAGTGAATACCAAATGGGGTGAAATAACCACATCCCTCTATCTGCTGACTACTCAGGACACTACTCAGCTTCCTGCCTTCCCTGCAGCCAAGGCACACAGCCAGCTCATGCTCTGTTGGTTATCCACCGGGGATGGTCCCCCAGGTCCTTCCCAGGCAATGTGCATTACAGTCAGGCAGATCCCAGCATGCTGTACAGCTGCTTGAGTTTAATCTATCCCAGCTGCAGGACTCAACTGTGTTAAAATTCATGCTATTGCATATTTTATAAGTTAAAAAATCATTAAGATTTACACATGGTGTTCTCTCTTTAATGAATAGGGGGTGAATCAGACAATATATTTTTAATAGTTTAATTAAGATTTTAGTTGTGAAAAAAATTTAAAAGTCAGATGTTTATTTCATCCTGTAGGACCACTTGATATTTCCTTGGCAGTAATTTCAGCTAAAGCTACTACAGGGGTGAACTTTCACTCTGAATCCCAGGCTCACTGTTACTTATATTGGAAAACACAGAACAAACATGGGAATACTTTGGAATTTTAGAAAAGAAGAATGAATCCATTCAAATAAGTGCTATAAATTACTCTGGTAAAATAATGGCCATTTTGAAGATAAGGAGTCTTCTGTTAAGCTAGGAAACTAACAGAACTATATGAAGAAATGACAGAACTACATTAATTCCTGAGAGACCACCTGCAATGATGTGTACTGAAAGAACCTCCAATGTCAAACTTATTACAGACATACAGTCCTTAAAATCCCTGGACATACCTTGTTTTTCACAGGTTCTGTCTTTGCTGGTGTGACTGAAATAATCCTCACAGGATTTTCATCATTTTCACTGACTCCAGTTTCTGATATATCTGAACTTTGTTCCCTGGGAGCATCATGGAAGACACAATAAAACAAAAATATACAGAAAAGAAGAAAAATGTTTGGAATTACCAGGGGTTAAAAAAAAAGGGGGGGAGCAGGAAGAGGGAGGGGCATCAACACGACAGACTAAATTAGTTTAAAAACAATTGAATTTGCCAGAGTCCACACTTATATTTTCTTTCCCAGAACTGGGAAAGGTCTGAAAGGAATTGGCTGGTCATTGAGCCAAATCCCTTACCACAGATACACCACTGTATAATGATTTTGCAAACTTATAGACCAGAGCTCTAAAATAGGCTGTGTTCTTCTTCCAGATAGAAAGAGCTGATACTGGAAAATGTAGTGAAGAATAATAAACACCAATAACGCTCCAACTTCGTAGAAAATGGAACAACAAAAAAGAAAAATCCAAGATTATTACAACTTATATTATGCACACTTACAGAACAAATTCTGAACACAGTTATACTTCCTTTATGAAATGCAGCAACTAGAGTCGACCTTCTCTGCTTTCCTCAACCTTTATTTTAGTCAGATAACCAAATTAAACAATACTAAAATCTGAAAGTGTAAACTGTTTCTCCAGATTTACAACAAATTCTGAAACTCCGCATCCATATAAAAATAATGCTTGCTAGAGGAAACACTGAGTATTACAATCATATGTTGCATCTTTCCATGGAGACCCCAGTCTGCTTCAACAAGCTCTTTTTATCATTTTTCATCTTACATAGGTCAGAGTATTTCATCTGTATCAAAAAAGTCTCTTGTTTCCAATCAGGATTAATCCTAATTTATACATCAAAATATCAACCACACAAACTGAAGCAAAAAGCAAGTACAGAGATTTTACCTATTGAGAACTACTACACTTTCTAAAACCAGACAAAATAAGGACATTCTTCAAACATGTAAGCACACACCCTAAGTCATCTCCTGTCCAAAAAATTGCAAGCACAGCGGAGAACATGAAGTAAAGAGCTGATGAAAGAAATTTTGGATTCCCATACCTTGATCTATTTCCTGCAGAAGAGCTCAGCTCAGAGTTTACACTGCTTCCAGTCTCTGATCCTGTAGTCCTGATATATGGTCTCCTTCCAGTTGCAGATAATGGTTTGTTTACTGTACCTAATACACCAGTTGGTTTTGGCTAGAAAAACAATGTTTAAATCTTTAAAAATGCAAACTTCATATATATACTTAATTTTACAAATATATGCTTGATTATTTAAGCACACTTTTTCTGGATTAACAATCTTGATTACAATGCCATCAGTTTAGAGCTACTAATCTTATATTTACTTTAATAACATTGTTTATCCTTTTACTTCTTGTAATTTAAGAGCACTTCATCAATGGCCCTTCTCTCTCTCATGCTTTGAAAGCATAGCAGCTGGAGAAGTCTCAACAAAAGCCAAAATGTTAGGAAATACTAGAGTTGAGAGCCTCTAGGTAAGGATGCATTGGAAAGCAAATAAATTGGATTTTGTTGTGGGAGTCTACTATTGACCACCCAGACAAGATGCTACTAGCAATGCAAAATTCTACAAAGAATTACAGGATCTTTCTGGATCAACTGCCCTTGGCCTTATAGAGAACCTTGGCCCTATATATGGGGGACAGCACTTTGGGTGCTGTAAGACTTTTGGGTGCTCTGGGAATCTGCTTTTGAAGGTACTGTGATCTACGAACACTGGTCATTTTTTAGGAGCCATCTCTTAAAAGCAGAGGAGCAGGCAATTGCAAAGTGTAAGATGCCAAGCAAGTGAGGCAGAGGTTTAGCCTGGCTGAGCAGGGATCTTCTGAAACTTAGGCAGAAAACAGAAGTATACAGTATTTGGAAGCAACAGACAACATGGCAGGACTACAGAAATGCTGTTCACCACTGCAGGGATAAAATTCCTGTGGTCAAAACTTGATTAGAGTTCAAGTTGGCCAGCACTACAAAGGTCACAAAAAGGGCTTTTTAAGATATGTCAAAAGCAAAAGGAGGACCAGAGGGCCATTACATGATGATGCTGGTCACCTCACAAACAGGAGGTGACAAAATAGAAAGATTTAACCCCATCTTTGCCTCTGTCTTTAACACCAGTGATGGGCCCTGGGACCCCCAGAGCCCTGTGTTAGAAACACTGTGTCTGGGGTCATGAGAAACAACCCCAGTTCCCTCAGCTGCTTCTCATAAGACTTGTGCTCCAGACACTTCACTCATTTTGTTTTCCTTCTTTGGACATGCAATAAACTCAGCTAATCAGTAAACTGAGCAAATAAATTATTATATTAGAAGAATAACATGTTTAAGTAAATACTGCACAGAATTAACACTAGGATGATGTAGCCACTGAGCACGTGTCCAGTAACAAGCCTTTTCTACAGAGATTGTTGCTTTTATTGCTAGCCAATGTTTTCCAGCATCTGTAATATCTTTCTCCTGCCTGCTCCATCATAACTTCCACACATAGGAATTATTTTTTCTTCTTGGGAATGTCTTAATTTATTAACTTGGCCTCTAAGGAAATGTAAAATTACATGAAGAATGTGACATGCCAGTTAGGAAAACTTCCTTGACTGCTCCACAGGGACAAAATAAAAAAATTCCTGTTGCCTACTCAGACTGAGCACATGGGTCATCAGCCACAGAAATATCTAAAATGTTGTAACAGTATCAAAGAACCCTGAAGAGATACTGTTTACTTCAAAATCACCTTTCTGCATGTAACTATATAAATATAAAATACATATCAAATACATAAATATAATAGTTCAGTTAAAACTCAAGCTGGCCACTGCAATTAAAGATAATAAAAAGTGTTTTTACAAATACATTAACAACAAAAGGAGGGCAAAGAAAACCTCAATGCTTTACTGGACATGGAGGGGAACATTGTAACCAAGGACAGAGGAAAAAGCTGAGGGACTTAATGCTTCTTTGTCTCTTCTTTAACAGAAAGGTCAGTTACATTCAGGCTACCCAGCCCCTGAACTGGTAGACAGAGACAGGAAGCAGAAGAGAGCCCCTGCAATCCAGAAAGAAGTAGTTAAGTGGCCTAGTGAGCCACTCAGACACTCACAAGTCTATGGGGCTGCATGGGTGCTGAGGGAGACGGTGGAAGAGCTCACCAAGCCACTCAATCATTTTTCATTAGTCCTAGTTAACTGGAGAGGTCCCAGATGGCTGGAGGCTGGCCACTGTGATGCCAACCTACAATGCCAATCTGTACATGTACAGGACAACCAGGGGACCAGGCCCAGTCAGTGTGGATTTAGGAAAAATGGGTTCTGCTTGACCAACCTGATCTCCTTTTATTACCAGATGACCTACCTAGTGGATAAAGAAAGGCTGTGGGTGTGGTCTACCTGGACTTCACTACAGCCTTTAATGCTGTCTCCCAAAGCACCCTCCTGGAGAAGACAGCAGCACACGGTTTGGACAGGTGCACTCTTCACTGGATTAAGAACCTGCTGGGTGGTCAGGCCCAGAGAGTGGTGGTGAAGGGTGGCTGGTCACTACTGGTGTTCCAGAGGAAGCAGTGTTAGGGGCAGTCCTGTTTAGTATCTCTACTGATGATCTGGACGAGGGGATTGAGTGTCCCCTCAGTCAGCTCACAGATGACACCAAGTGAGTGGCAGTACTGTCTGCTGGAGGGCAGGAAGGCTCTGCAGAAGGACCTGGGCAGGCTGGATCAATGGGCTAAGGCCAATCATATGGGGCTCGACATGGCAAAGTGCCAGGTCCTGCACCTGGGTCACAACACCACCATGCAGTGCTACAGGCTGGGCAGGGTGGTTGGAAAGCTGCACAGTGGAAAAGGACCCGGGAGTGCTGGCTGAGAGCTGCTGAATATGAGCCAGAGTGTGCCCAGGTGGCCAAGAGGGCCAATGACACCCTGGCCTGTGTCAGCAACAGTGTGGCCAGCAGGAGCAGGGCAGTGACTGTCCGTCTCTACCTCAGCGCTGGTGAGGCCACACCTTGAATCCTGTTCCCAGTTCTGGGTCCCCCACTGCAAGGACACTGAGGTGCTGGAGTGAGTCCAGAGAAGGGCAATGGAGCTGGGGAAGGGTCTGGAACAAAAGTCTTACGAGAAGCAGCTGAGGGAGATGGGGATGTTTACAACTCTCTACAATTGCCTGAAAGGATGTTGTAGACAGGTGTGGAGTGGCCTCTTCTCCCAGGCAGCTAAAGAAAGCAAAGCGGCAATGGCTACAAGCTGTGCCAGGGGAGGCTGAGGTCGAAAATCAGGAAAAATTTCTTCACTGGAAGGACTGTCAGGCACTGGAATAGACTGGCCAAGTATGTGATGGAGTCACCATCACTGGAAGCATATGGCATTTAATGCTGTAGTTAGTTGGTTTGGACAATGGCTGGAATCAATGATTTTGGAGGTCTTTTCCAAACTTAATGATTCTGTGATGTCTCCTACTGTTGTACTGAACCTAATTCTGCACTGCATTTTGGAAAGCCTCCTCCAGAGGTGCTTTGCTTTGCAAATACAGGACGCTAGCATCACAGAATATCTCCAGCTGGGACTCCCTGAAATAGATGTTCAAAAGTGCATAGACATTTGCAGCTGAATTTAACAGCATTCAAAACTGTATTAAAAATATTACAACTGAAAATTTAAGCTCTCCAATGCTAGTGGTATCACAATTCGCTGTATGCATTGTAACTTTACGCCAAGCTTATTTCACTAATAGATGAAACTGTAATCAAGAACCTGTACCTCAGTGTACAAATAACAAATGGGGTGTTGTGTGCTCATCAAGATAGTATGTTCAAGGAATTAGTTATATGTCATCAAATAAAGGAGTCACGAACTACTGTACATGAACTCTTAATATAAGTTTCAAACTACTGTAGTTCAGAACATTTTAAAAATCACAAGTAATATTCAAAGACTTGCAACTTGTAAAAATACAGTACCTTTCCTGTCAAAAGAAGAACCCTTGTCTCTTCTGAAATGTAATTCCTGTCATTGCAGAAATCCTGCATTTAAAAAAAAAAAAGTAAAAATCAGTTTGTCTTTGATGTCTCAATCTCTCCTCTTTTTTTATATACACTCAACTGACTTCTCAGATTAGATGCAAATATCAAGTGTTACACATACTTCACACCATGCAACCTGCTGACCAATGAATCAATCTAATAAAGATAGGTCAAACTCATATTTTGGTGGAGATTTTCAGCAAGCATTACTGAATGACAGTATGCCATATCTGAAATTGGGATGAACATTTTGCTTTCTAAAGTGACATGAATTGTTTGAAATGATGCAAAACTGCTCTCCCTATTTGTTCACTTGCATGTTTTTAATGAGAAGTCCTAACAGAGGAAAAGAGGAGCCATTTTCTCTAAAAAGTTGAAAGCTGTTACCTTTGTCACTCTGAATATAAGAGTTTTACACAGACCAAAATCCTGCAACTGAAAAAAGGCACCAGCTCACTGTTACATGGCATCTGACATTTCACAATTAAACAGGAAACCAAATTTTGCTTAAACAGATTCTGGAAAGGCTGTTAATTAACAATCTAGGGCACTGAAAAATGTCAGCCAGTACATTCTTCAGGACAACTAAAACATCAGGTTTGGTCCAGAGAATTACTTGTGCTCCCTTTACACTTTTCAGAAGTAGGTCTCTTGGACAGCAGTAGTGCCACTGCTGGCAGCACAGCTGCACTTGCCAAAGCTATTACTAGGCAATAAGAGGATCAACTTGTACAGCAAGCAGAATAGCCCAACAGCTACTGAGAGACAGAAGCATACCGCGGGTTACACAAAATAACATTCCCTCTTTTTTGTCTGATTTGCATTCTAATTCAGATATACAGTCAGAATATACATGTAGTTTCATGTATTCAGATGCACTTGTAAAACACACTAATGAAATGATTCAGCAACACATGCCAACATATCAACATTAATTCCAATTAGCTCTCACCTGATTACAAACATTTCTCTCACATGTTCATAATACATAGACAGCACAGGATAGAGCTGACATTAAAAATAATTGCTGATAATAAAAGATGCATTTTCCCACTCATTATCTTACAGAGATAATCAGCTCTCAATCATCAAAAAAAAGCATTTCCCCTTATTACTTTGGAAATAAAATCAACAAATTTACCTTTTCAGGTTGTGTAAAAAATTTCGTTGGCAATACAGGGTCCTTCGGTGAATCTGCATTGCACAAAGCACTTTTGCTGTTGATTACGCATAGTGCTACATCACATACTGTGTAAAGTTTCTGGAGAAAAAAAAAACAGAAAAGCATGCTTTAGGAATTACTGTTTTTACAGTGCAGAAAGAATGCAGTACTTTAAAAAGTTTAAAATGTGTTTAAATAACCACCACTAAGGACATTTCATAATTGTATCATACTGCTGGGTCTTAAAACCCACGGATAAGTCCTCATTTTTCATATGATACTGTTTATAAAAATCTACTAATACTTTACATTACTATACTGTACAGTTGAAGCACTTGATCAATCAAATCACCTTAAATGGTTTCTCATCTCTGCTACAAACTAACTGGTTTACCAGTATCTATATAATGCAGTATTTCCTCCCCCAACAGCAGAAAATACTTTTGTCAGGAAACTAGGCAATTGTTGTTAAAATAAGGCAGGCAGTAACAGGAATATTTTAAAGAATTAGAGGTATTATGTACTGGCTGAGGTCAGCAAGGTTTTGCAAGAATGAGATTGCAAATATATAGACAGTGCTTGCAATTAGCAGTGTCTCTAAAAAAACATTAAAATGTCAGAGCTAGTTCTTTCAGACCCTGCAAATTCTGCTTGTGAAACACTCAGCTCATCACCCAGCACTAATCTCAACTGCATTTCTTACTTCATTGGCCTTTGGCTCATCAGGAGACTGAGCATCTCGGGTAAGCTTGATGTTTTCTGACATCTTTTTCATGAAGGCATGGCTATTGTTTTCATTCTTTGTCATCAAAACTTCAAGCATGAACCACAGGCACCTAAAAAGCCAGAAAACCACAAGCAATTACACTCCAGCTTTTATATTACAACTCCTACAATACAGCAAAGCTTTACAAGATGTTGATAGCTGTACTAGTTTTTTCTTAAGAAACCAAAATCAATTTGAAGACAAATGGATAACATCACATAATGATGTGAACAGAGTCTAGACCTTCGCCACACACAGTCTTAATTGTACTCCTTGGAGTAAACCTGCCAAATTAGTGTGCTTATTATTACATCTGTAAATACTGCCCAGCCAATCAACTTTTTTCTCTTCCACATATGAACAGAAACAGGAATTCTGGTGCTATCATCATCCAAACGAAATTCTGTAATCACTACCTTGAGCACCATGTCCCTATCAAAAATGTACCATGTGCACACTCAAGACAAGCTTAAACAAATCATGCTGCTGCTGGACAATTATCCACACAAGGTGGATTAATACTGCAGTTCAAATAGGAGAGGAGATCCAAAAAGCAGGTCAGATTCTTGCTAATGTTCCATAAGGGAGGAAAATTCTCCCAGGTAACATGTAATGGAATTAGCTTTCCTAGGTTTCTTTCCTTAAATCTAGCTTATTTATAGTGAGACTACAGTTTATTTTGACAGAAAGTTTGTTTTTAAAATTTGTCAATTATGATATAAAGCACAACTGCTTCACCCATGCTATCACTTGCTACCAAGCTCCACCACTGCACATGGTTAGAAGGTCAAGAGACCCAACATGGTAAAATAGTACTTAGCTGGGAAAGACATGCAGGTGGTTCTGAGAAATGCAAGCTTTGCCAGTAGCTAATTTAATTCTGAAGCTTTGGAAGAGAGATTTTGTAGGAAGAGGAAATAAAATCCAAGAAAAATAGGATGACTGAACATTAGCCCCCATCTTCTTACCTGATACAAACTGTATAATGAAAGGGATGAGGTCTATGCTCCATGAAAATACTTACAGAGCTATCTGATGTTCAAGAAACTAAGATGTCTCTAGTCTGACTTGCATCCAAGAGCTACAAAGGCTACAGTAAATCAATTTGTTAGACAGCTTTACATCCATCTATGCACTATTTTCAAGAACTTGAATAAAATGAATACAGGACCCAGTTTCTGCAAAATCCAGGGTCACCCCAAGATTCCTACTGAGAACACATTATACTCTGGTAATCCCTGTTAACTCATGTCAAATTCAATAGCTTGACTTTCTCACTAAGTCAGCAAATTACATAAATAATTATCAACTTTGAACAAGACCTGTCCAAAACACCAGTGGGATTTTATGTTAAAAAAATGCACTTAGAGGAACACAGTCACATAAAGTCATTCTTTGTACCCATTTCAGTAATTTCGGCATATGAATTAAGAAGAGAAAGATACTTGAGACAGTATAAAGATAAAAAGTAACCAACCCCAAATATATCCCTGCAGGATAACTTAAAAATCTTCATCAGTAACAGTAAGTATCACAGATTATGGTCCAGGAACTCTTAAGCATGCATTTACTGTACATCACTGTATCTAGGCCATGTAAACCAAGATGATCTAGGGAAACACCTACAAAACACACTGCAAAGCCCATTTTTTCCAACTTTGGAAGCATCTATGTTAACACTTTAAAGTGAATACTAAGATACTCAGAGCTGTTAAAAGAAACACTGTATCATATTAAATGGAAAACATTTTTCTCATATCTCAGGAGACTCTTCAGAGAAGTATTCCTGCCAAAATTCCCCTACAGAGTATTTCTTTGTTTGGAGCAGTCCCTTCTGGCTAGCTCAGCCAGTCTGTGAAGAACATGAGGGAGGAAATTTGACAACAAAGAAAAGCTACACAAGGAGCATCCAAAAAAGCTCTGCACACTAGAAAGTGCTTCTCAAAGAAGTATTAACTCAGTGACTGCAAATCAGAACTTGTTCCCATGCATTTTGGACAAAGTACATGCTGGAGGATGCTTTCAGATGTTGCCAGGAACAGGGAGTGCTGGGACAAAATGTAGACTTGTTGATACGGTAAAAAATCTTCACTTCAAGTCTGACCAGGTGTGAATCAAGTAACTCAAAAATCAGAACAACACCGAGGTTTTCATTTAGAGAAAGAGTCAGACTTGGACTGTCAGAAGTGAAGATTCAAAAAGTATTAAGATCTAAACTAGTCTATTGGTGCCAAAAAAGAACTTTTCAGATGATGTATACCGTAGTATGTGGTTATACATGCCTAATACAAAACTACCAAAGCTCAGTTTCATCAAAAACTAATACAACAAAAAAACAAAACACTAAAACCAGAGCTGTGTGGTAGGAGAGACAACATGCTTTAACAATTTTTGAAGAAGTCAACTTTTTTTTTAAATTTTAAAATTCACTGCAAGACATGAGGAACTAAATAAGTTATAATTAAGATGTGAAATACTATTTGAGGCACACGAGAAGGTCTGAATCTGGAAACAACACAGAACAACCTCCTGCCAAGTATGACGATATTGTATACAGTAACTGCGCTGAATACATTAAGGAATACTAAGCCTGTACTGCTAATGTATAGTGCAAATGGTAAGTCAGCAGCAAACTTAGAATTAATTTTAGTAGGCTTGCATAGGAAAGGGAAAGTAAGTTTCCGGTGAGGCAGGACTTACCCAGCCTCAGTGTTTTCAAGTCTTGGAGTAGAGCTCTATTTTAAAAGTTCCAAAATATTTGAACTAACATTACTTGACATCATATAAGTATTCCTAAGCACAAAGACAAGACTCTAAAATCATTACTTTAAAAGAAGTGTACACAACTCACTAATTTGGTATACTACAGTATGACCTACAGGTTACCATTTGGGCTTTCAGAATATACTGCTAAGCAGTTGTTGCTGCCTTCTTCTCATGGTTGAAGTGTTGAATATTTCCATTTTTTCCATTTACTGGTTTGCAAGATACTGTTGATAAAACAAATATTTCTTCTTCCTAATTAGTTTTTTCATCTTCCTAATCAGATTATTTCCAAGGGCAGAACAATTCTCAGCATAAGAATTGTAGAATCACTTGACACTTACTCTTTGACATCACGAAGCTGATCAACATCCTGAGGTTTTGTGAAATCTGGATCATGTGCCAGTAAGTGAATCATATACGGTACCACATATTCAGGCAGCAAGGACAGCAATTTTTCTACAGTAACAACAAAAAATTGCTTCTATATTACACACATACATGTCCATCATAAGAAAAACTTTTTCAAAGTACAACTTTTTCAAACATGAAATGTAAAATTTTGACTTCTATTTTGTTCCTACAAACTTTACTTTTAATGAATCATTAAAAATAAACAAACAGGTTTTACTACTACAAAACTACTTGGTCTTGCTTCAGGAAGAAGGTTATAAAGCCTAAAAATATCGGGACACAAAATTTTATTTTTTGAGCAAAACAACTACAACCATAAGAGCACTGTATTTTACATTCACAATTCTCAGCAATGTTCAGAGGAGTATTTTAATGGTTTATGCTAATACTGAAGTAAGTAAATTTTTATTTGAATGTGTCTACTATAAAGATGAGGAAACAGATTAAACTTCCCTGGTGTTTCTTTAGAAAAGCCAATTGCTTAAAGTTTAATAATTATTCTTTCCAGTTTAGTATTATTGTATTCTTAACAATTTTACTGAAATACTAACCATTAGCCATAGGATTCTGCTTAATATATTCTCTTCGTATACTGATGTTTTTAAGCAAGCACTGTCTGGCATGTGCTCTTCTCTCCTTCACAGGGTCTTTGGCACACAAAGCGAAGATTGCCATATATTCCAAAGGGAGCAGTAATTTCACAAGTGCCTTATGCAGCTTCTGGGCAAATATCTGCCTCACTTGGTAGCACTCATCCTAAAGGAACACAAACCATAAAAGTGCAACCATCAAAATCCTGGATTTAAAAAAGGCATTCAAGGTGGAATTATGAAGAGGCTTTTAAAAATATGAACAGGAGCAGCACTATAAACATTTGAAAATTGAAACTTCAGTAACTCTTATGAAAGCTGCAGTGAGGAACAGAATATACTCAGTGTAGAAGCAACAAAAGCTCAGACATAAGGAACTCCATTAAGGGTCACTTCAATTCTAATGCAGTTACTTACATTAATGACAAGTGCACAGAGCTGGAACTGTTCTGGGGTAATTATTTCATGGTAACAGGGTTCCTGTGCAAGCTTCATTATTGCACTACCAGCAGCTAATCTCAGTCGAGACATATCTGATTTGCTAAACATGGCAGAGAAAAAACCCAAATAATTAATCACAGCCCACCACAACTATCCTTAAATTACCTGCACGTCTCAATTTCTTCTTTTTATAAGATCAACGACCAATGAATGAAGTCCCAGTAACATAGCTCTAGACCAAGCTAAATTAACCCTACCAAATTTGTGAAAAATAAAGTACTTTACTTTCCCTACAAAAAACCCTCTACTTCTAGTAAAACAATGAAATTAGATGAGTCAGGTTTCTTATTTTCCTATCACAGTCTAAATGAAAGCAACACTTTTGCCAGTTTTTCTCTTTCCTTCCTTCACCCTAAAAAGATGAAGTTGAGCTGCAGTTATCTCTCAGTTGGAACAAAGAAGCTCCACCCAAGATAAAATCTAAGATGCTTGGGAGGTGGTTATCACTCAATTGTTTTCAAAAGATACCTTTGCAGGTGTTTTACTCTCTACAATGTCTTCTGCTAGGAAAATAATCTAATTTGCAACTCTAGGTATGACCAAATTGCAAGAAAGGGATTATCTAACATAATTTCATTATGCCACTCCACTCCACTACTCTGATCAGATCTGCAGCCAACATTGTGCTGACTTTAACATCCACAAGCACTCTAAAAGAATCAACATTCTTTGAAATTCTACAACAAAATTTAGGGAAGCCTGCAAGGAACAAAATCTTACCTGATTCGCTTCTGTTCTGTCAAGTCTCCTTCGCTGACGAGCATGGCTGACAATAACCGGAGTGTGGAATTTGCAGATTTTGACTGGTTGTTTTTCATACCCAACAACCAGCGGACCAAAAGTTTAATTGCTTGCACCTATTGCACACAAACAAATCAACAATCAACTTTCTTGCCAACGTTAGTAAGTTACTAAAACCTACTGTTGTCAAATTGAATTTCCCATAGATTTCTGTGTATTAGAGCTGATATATTTTTAAAGGAACAGAATGAAGCCACAAATATTTAGGGTGAAAAAGGAAGAAGTAGTATTTGTGACCTCAGGAGACTTCAACTATGGTCCACTGTCTTTGAAGATTTGCATCTGCAAAGGATGCAGGATACTTGATATATAATTAAAAGTAAGAGCAACTATATAAGAATTGCTAGAAATGGCCATAATTACAATCACATTCATCAGGGTCTCAATTTATTTCAAATCTGTTTACAAGTCAGTAAAATCAAAGTGAAGTCAGCTTTCTTGTAAGGAGAACTAAAACTTTTGAATGCCTTGATTTTCTCAATGCTCTGAATATTAGTATCAGTAAGTGAAGACAACAGAATTCATAGTTTTTATCAGTTCTGTGTACAACCCACAAAAGCAACAATATTCTAATAGGACAAATACAAAAACACTTGAAGGGATTTATTCTAATATTCCCCATTGCACAACTTGAAGAAAAGTAAATTTTTAATTGTAGATATACACATTATTGCTGTTAGCAGATAACACACCTTTGCTAGTACTTCTGGAGAGACTTCTTCATCCGGAGACCACAATTTTCCATTTTTCTCACCTGTTGACTATAGAAATTCATGTAAGTTTACAAACTGGTTCAACCCATACAGAAGATGAAGAAGTAAAAACAGAAGAAAGTCATGCATTAGGCTTTCTTTTACAAAAATACCTTTTATAAAGCAATTATCACTGTACTAACCACTTACAGAACATTACTTTATGGACTCGTTTGGCAAAACAGCTCTATTCCCCACAGAGTTCATAACAGGCTAAAAGCATAATAAGGACTTAAAAAAAATCTTACCCTGTCATTCATTAGGAGATCTTTCACAATGAAATTTGCAACAACAGATTTCATTGGAGAAGCAAATTGGTCTGGAGCCAACATAGAAATATGACCCAAAGAGACCAAGGGAGTTATAAGCTGTTCTGGTACATCAGCATTCAAACTTCTACTAAGAGGCTGAGGAAGGAAAAAGAAAAAAAATCAAAATTCAAGACAAAGTTAAGACGCAGTTACCTCACAGTTGGAATGAAGAAGCTCCACCCAAGATAAAATCTAACATGCTTGGGAGGTGGTTATCACTCGTTGTTTTGAAAGATACCTCTGTTCAGTTAATAAATCAGCATGTCTTAAAACAGTTTATTTTACTGCTGTATTGCTAATGCATTTTACTGTTTTTCCGAAAGAATTAATAAAATCAGCAATCAGAAGTATAGAATACAATTTCCTATTCAAGAGAGTAAACAAAAATCTCACATAATTTAAGGGCAAAGCAAATGCTATATTCTCTTCTTATTTTAACGTGAAACACATTCAAACCTGAGACACATGGGAAAAAGCTTTGACTCAGTTCTGTTCAGAAATTGTGAAAACCTGAATCCCAATTGCCAATGGCAGAAAACAGCAGCCAAAGCCTTGGAAACCACCAGGGACATTTCTACTAGCCATCAGCATTTACCTTCCAGGTAACAGTCACCAGGATAATTCCTCTATCACCCCACGCCACCCCGCATCAGATTCTGGTATTAGGGAGGGAACAAGCACTCTCACAGAAGTCTAAGCAGAGATTCAACTCTGAAAGCTTAATTCAAAGCTTTTCACACTTATAAACTATGCACAGGCTTAAAGACAGGCAAGATTAAGAACCTAAAGTATTTTACAAGTGTAGATTAATGATGTTATTATTTAAAAGACTACAGTGATTAGTAATAAACTCTCTGCTCTATATAGTAAGTATTTTTGCTTAATAACTTGTCTAAGGAAGCAGTAAGTGAGCAGTAAGTTGATGTCTGAGCTTACAGTCAAGTTGTTCTGCACTAACTGTCTTAGTGAGGCAAGGCTGTGTGTGCAAAGACCTTAAAGCTTCCTAATTCAATACATCTTGAAAGCAGGGGATGTTATCTCTCATTTAGTATCTGCTAAATGTGTCCCCATGGGATTTGCTGTGGATCAGGCCAGTATATTTAGCTTACTTCCCCTAAACTTCTCCCATGCAGATAAAAAAGAAAACCTTTATCTATCAGACATGAGAATATTAGTAAATTGTGACTTTAGAACACAAATATTAACAACTCGCTATTGTAAAATTAATGACTTAACTACCATATATCCATAGGCTTCTTGACCTCACAAACTGTTATCTGTTAATAAACAGTAGAGATTAGTTTTAATTACTAGTACCAATTAACAACAGAAACAAATCTTAAAAAGGCAACACATACCTCAAAGATCTGTGCAAGTTGTACTTCTTTATTTGAAAATACGGCATGTATACAGTGAACAGCTTGTTTTGCCTGATGAGGAGTGCCTCTTTTTGCTTTCTGATGCAAAATCGGAATTAGTGTTCTGTATGAACATTAAATAGAATATTTCAAAATGCAATTTGCAATCTACAAAAAAAATAAGTATCTTCACACATACAAATCTATCATCACTGTCTTATAAATCAAGCATTCCTCTGAAGCCTGTTCAGGAAAGATCACAATCAAAGTAAAAAGCAGGAAGAACTGTATTTAGCAATACTTGTTAAATAAATGACTGTACATATACAAGAAGTAAACAGCCCATAGGAAAATAATCAAACATGAAAGAAAGTAATTATCAAAATAAGATTATTTAGGAAGACAAATGTAAGGTGGGGGCAACATGACAGTTTCAGCTAGGGTAAAATCCTGGACTTATTATCCAAGCCTGAGAATGACCAGGCTGAAGAAAATCTGTGAAAGCTAAGAATAACCCCTAAACATCAGTGTGTTTACAGGCTTTTACAACTGGAACTTTTCATCACAATGTACACCCAAGTAAACAGCTGCTTTGTTATGAGGTTTGGAATTTGAATCTCCTGCAATCTATCTGCTGATCAGAAGGCACGGAAGGAAAGCGCAGGGCAGAAGCCACTCCCAATACCAGGTCCAGGTTGGTCAGACAGTTCAGTGTCATTCCTCAGGTAGTGCTGGAAGGCAGGCCTGTCCCCTCAGAGCTCAGACACTGCTTGGGAGGTTCACCCTGCAACTCACCCAGCAACTGACAAGAAAAAACAAAACCACCTAGAAAGAGTCTGACAGAGAAACATCCCAAAAAATTCCACTGCTTTCTTGAAAAGCCCTTTAACAACACAGTCTTCAGTACAATGGATTATCCAGCATCCTGCTGATACATTCTACATAATCAAAATCAGCCACCAGAGGCTAAAGAACAACTTGCTGGGTTGAAAGAACCAAACCTCAATTTCCTCAAAACCCCAAGAAAATCCAAAGCAAAGACCCTTAGAAACACGTTAACAGTATCCTGAAGTAGAAAATCTCTTCTCAAACCTGTCAAGATCCCACAAATTGGATTTAGAGCCAAAAAAGGAAAGAATTCAGTAAAACCTACAGTTAAAATAAGCTTCAATGCCTAACCTACAGTTTCTATGTGTAGAAGTACACAGACATTAAAGTGTCTTTGCCAGGCCTTGGTGCAGCATTTACAAACACATACCCCAACTGACAGAAATCTGCAAAAGGTGAAACCTGAAATGCTGACGTGCACCTTACATGTTTACATATACAAGTTTACACATGGTCCATAGGCTCTGTTTGAGCATGGCCAATGCTTCCATCAAGCTCCTGAGTCATATGGTAGTCTTTCTCCATGAACTGGTACAAAACTCCTTATTCATTTCCTATACAAGGAAGAACCTGAGATCTGCTGGTGAACATTGCTTCAAAGGACAGCAAGTAGCCTGCTCACAGAAGCATTCGAAAAAAACCCCAAAACACAAACAGGTCCCTCAAACCAAACTATCTTGTTGATTGTATCAAATCATTCATTTATGATAAAGATCTCTGAATACATGAAATCTGGAACATCTACTTGTCCTCAGACTTCTTTTTCTTTGTGTCAAATGTAAACACTGACACAGGTTTTCAGAATGCCAACCTGACTTGCCTGGAAACCACGCCAAGGATGCTATCTCCAGTTTAACAGTTACATTTTTAAGTTGAGACCTCCCAGACTAAATTTCACCAATACCTGGCTAAAGGATGAAGTCAAAGAAATGTCAGCAATATTAGATCCTTTAAGAGAACATGATATAGCCCAGCAGCAGAGTATTGATTAATTCTGGTAGGGAACAAAACACACTTGGGACTTTACTGGGAACCGTACTGACAATGGGGACTGCTGGGCTTTTCCTTCTCTTTACCCCTACAAATGTCTTAAAACATCTCATATACCTGTATTTGTAATATTTTTCTTTTGTCCAAAATCTGATCCCCATTCAGAAGAATCGCTGAAGTTACTGCTTTAATTTACAGCTAACTTAAAAGTGTACATTGGTATGCATTTTAGCATGGCAATATCCAAAATGCTATTTCAATATATGAGAACTTGAAACCTGTGACTTATTATTTGGACAAGTTAGTTACTGACAGGCTGATTTTAAAGTTTCAGCTGTTACAAAGTATTTAACAGTCCATGAATACCTAGTAGATTATGTGGCTTTAATCAGCAGTACAGCATGAATTGCACGACAACTTACAGACAGCCAATTATTCTTTGCTAGAAATTCATGCCTGCTTTTAGATTTTGTTACCCATCTTGTTTAATAACAGAGATGTTAACGTTATCAGAGATTGTATCTGCGTTCCTTACAAAGACAGATATGAGTAGAAATTATGCCAAGGAATCATATCTTTGCTGTATTTTTGCTGTTGCCTATTTTGTAGCCTGAAAGATTGCATTTGCTATGCACCGATTTTGTCTATTTTAAGAAGATTTTTAAGAAGCACCTAACACATTCAATAAATATATAACAACTGTGAGAGTAGAGAATTCAAAAAGGAAGGGACAGGGACAGAAAGGTACTGAAGGAAATCAAAATCATGGAAGAGAAGGTCTTCACATTAACAAGACTAGATAGGGGCAACACACTGAATGAACTATCAAGAGGCAGAATCCCAGATATGAAAAGCAGCACGTAACAATACTCACGATCTTATCTGTGGCAAGTCCGTTTCTATTTTGTGACCCGTGTTTCTGAAAATCTGTATGGCTGCCTCAGCTACCTTATCATCTTCCATCCTGAGGCACTGCAGTAGAGACTCATAGGTCTCTGCAGAGTGGAACGAGGTAGGATGTGTAAAGGACAGAACCTGCAGACACACATTGAAACAAATGTGTATTTATTCGTAGTAAATGAAGAATCAGAAAAACAAAATGATGGCTGCTTATAAGCATTACCATCAACATAACTAGTTGTTACATGCCCATATGAAACTATTACATTCAATAACTTCATTGTGGAGAAGATTATATACAAATTTTCAAAGAAATTAATCTAGGTTTTGTTTTTAAGGTCCTCCTGTCCTTCAAATACTTTGTAAAATACTACATTATTTCAATATATAAAAACACACTTCTTCAAATGAACACTTATTCAAGAGTATCTGTTTATATTGCAATCTATTTAAGAACATTTATTTTCAATCTAATTTAACTGAACTGAAATTTTATTTCTCCAGAATCTATAGTCCCTGAGCAGAAAAGAAATCAAGAAATCTACAAACAAAACATGGGCTGCGGTTTTCTAGATATTTCAAATCCTTCTTTTTCCCCCTTCCACTTCGCAGCACCACTGAAGTTCTTTTTTTCCTTCTACATAACATGGCTCTTCAGCTAACTGCTTGCTTTCCTTTCAGTGTCATACACACCCCTAAAAAGGTGTCTCTCTCAGTTTCCCTTCCTCTCACTTTACCTCTACACCTTCTTCTCTACTACTTCCCTAAGCAAAAACCAATTTCTGCATTAACATGTACATTCAATGCTTGTCATCCTTTTCAAAACCATCAAAACAACAAACCATCTCTTCCATTATTTTTCAACGGAGTATTAATAACCAGTTTAATGCATTAAATAAGTAATTATCTAAGTAATAACTATTAAAGCCATGCTAACATTAATTTGTTACTCATGCCACTTTTGTGCCTTCCATGACAGATTATAGCTGCATTAATGTAGATTACCTTGAGAAGTTCAAGTCCTGCACGAATAGCAGTATCAGGACTTACACCCTCCTCTTCATCATCAGCTGTCCCCTCTATGGATTTATTCATTAGTTTTACTAGTGCACTGGAATGAGAGATACAAAAGGGAACAAACATGACAATATTAAAGGCTGGGGATATAAGCAAGATTACTTGGTTTTCACAGCATATAAAAGGAAAGCAACAGTCCTTCATGGGTGGTATTGGCATTGCTGTTTGGTTTTTGCTATTTTTAAGTTATTACATTAGTCCTTTTCCTTCTAATTTCACTTTCTGCAAAATGAATTCTTCAGGGGGAAAAAATCCATCCCAAAAAATCCCCCCCACCATGCTGGTGGCATTAGATCAACACATACTTGCTCAAGTTTCAGAATGTAATTAGGTCGCCAGACAAGTCTCAAAAGAAATCAAAACATTCTCTTGCACAATCCCACAAAAGCTAATTAATTCAGATGCTATATGGAAGACTGTGCTGCAGCTAACTATGTGAAAATTATGTTCACAGTTTTCACCTGAAGCCCCAAAAATAGAACTTTCACCATGAACTGCTATATTTCTAAAATAATTTTGCAGACAGCATCACAAAGCAGTATCAAAAGAAGTTGCATCCTCTAGGTTGTTGGGAATGAATACATCTACATAATTTTGATTTAAAACTCACCCACACATTTAGTGCTAGGACAGACCAATTTAAACACTAAGAAAATTATTTTTTCTTTTGCCATTTCTATCATCTTTCTAGTCATTCATGGGTCAACTGTTCATGATCATTCAAGCTTACCTAATGGCTTCTGAGTCAATATGTACAGGGGCAATTCTTTCCAACAGGAATTTGACCATTTCCAGAAAAGGATTTGTTGGCTGCTTAGGATTTGCCAGTTTCCGGGCTATCTCCCTCTACAAGAATGTTAGATACAAACAAGAATTACACTAATTTTACTTCTTTAACATGTTGAGTAAGCGCTAAATATAGTCACTTCTTTTTACCATAGAGATTGTCTATATAATCAGTGAAATGTATTTTAAGGGGGTTATCTCCACACCTCCCTTTATAATGTTATATTCAAAGCACACATACATTACAAAACTATTGAAACAGGTTTCTAGTTAGAGTTCTTCAGGGATTCTTAAGAACTGCAGCCCAGATTCAAGACAGATTTAAGGAAGAGTGAAGTGCAGTGCACAGAATATATATGTCTGTTGTCAAGCATAATCCAGAAAACTGTGGGTAACCCTGTAGTACATGAGATTTCATAACAATGAAAAAATTGTCCTGCTCCCTTCCCTGCAAAATTTCTGAGCTGTTAGACAAAACCAAGAAGTCTATGTCTGTTTGTAGGTGCTCTTTCTGATCTTTGTAATTTCTGTCAATGAAATTACTTACTATGCCTTAGACCATTAAAAAAACACCTGTGGTGACTGGCAGAATCTGGAAGAGTAGAATTTAATATTTAAGGTGTGTATTTTTGTCAAAGAGGTTAAATAACATAGGAAAGAGTGATCTCGAAATACTATTCTAGGATGAAAAATAAATTAATAATATGCAGATGCTAATAGATAACTTGCTGGTACTTGAAAGCTGAATCAGTGTGAGAAGACAGTTTGGGAACTCGGCCACAAAACAAGCACTGGAAATAAAATATTTTGAAGAAATAAACTGGTGCTTTAGACATGCTTGATGCTCATAATCCCATGAAGGAATAAAGCTAATGTTTGCTTAAGATGATGACTGCAATTATCTTTCCCTAATCTCTACAAGTTAATCAGAAAAGCATTTTTTGAAAATTGGAAATACGTAAAAACCATGTTTAGGTAACTAAGGCAACCATTAATTCCAGGTAGCTGTTTTAAGCACAAACACTTTTGGTATAAAAGTTTGCTTTTCCATTTCCTTACCACACAGACGTCTGCCTGTTTACAAGAACATGTAGGACTAATTAACAGTTCAAGCTGGGACCGAAGTTTCTCATCATCGCCCAAAACCTGATTGAATTTCTTCACAAAATCTTGTGCTTTTCCAGGATCTGGAAGGTTTTCTGTATGATTAAGAACAGTTTAACATGAGATAAATCTGCAACTTCAGCAGGCCAAGATTCATAGAAATATGGTTCCCATGAATGCTGTCATAGTTTATAGAATGTTTATAGAAAGTTATTAACACTTACTTGCTATGGTCATCAGCTTTCCAAACATGGCAGCACTGTTTGCTTCTGACTGAGGACAACAGCAAAAACAGGCAAACAAATCAGCAATATCTCCTTTATAAAATACACCTTTAAGCTGTTTTGTTAGTTCTTCTGCAGCACTACTTTCTACTCCTGAATTTTATGTTTTTGTTTTAAGAATAGATACTAGTATAGTGTAACTATCATTAGCAGCTACTACACAGAAAGGGGAAAAATCTTCTTGTAACATCAAAGAACTGTAAATATTAATTAATTCACGTAATAGGTCAAAATCAGGAAAAAGACCCCCAAAACAGAAAATTCCCACAAACCCATTCTCTCACCAAAACCTCAAAGCAATGTCCTTCTATTTAAAATTTCTACTAGTAGAATTTCAGTGCAAATATTTAAAAGCTTGTTTTTTCTAACACAGAAAGAAATCGCTGCTTTGTTACAACATATTCCATTTTCAAAATATCTTAGAAAGTGACAAAGAAGAAAGGTCTGTCAAAAGCAAACAAAAACCTCTGAACCTTTTAAAACTTGTTCCAAAGTTCTTGAGCAGTACTACGAAAGAATGATCAACAGGAGGCTGTGTATCTTCAAGCATTACAGAAAGCAACTTTACTTTGTGAGAATGGAACGTTGTCTACATACAGAAATCAATGAATAACAAAGTTACACTGAACAAACAACACAGTAATAAAATTCCCTAGTAAATTAGTCCCATAGATCTACTGGATAAAGTATAAAATTTTTCAAAACCGTACAGTGGGCTGCTTATGCAAATCCAGCAATTCTCGTACGTGACTCCTTAGCATGTTCTGGCACTTCCACATCTCATTCAGTGCTCTGCAAAAAGGGGAAACCAGAAAAGAAAAGCTTCTTCATGACAAGGACATGCTGGATGTTTTAATAAACAAGATTGTTTATTTATCTTCGAAGTGCAACACCTGCTAGGTACAATCAAAACCTACCAAATATTAAAAATAATTGTTGAAAACAAGGTGGAACTGATTTTCTCTTTTTACAGAACATCATCTCTTTTATTCCTTTAGGAACAATTTAACAGATGCAGGACACCCATAGTATTTCTTACAACCACCCAAATAAAAAACAGGCCACCATCAACCAGAATTCAGTTACAGATACCTTCATCATGGTCCCTAATACAGAGCAAACCTAGAAGTTATCACTTGTGCACTTTTAAGTCTGCATTGTTCTCATTTGATGAAAATGAATGGATAAACCCACTTTTCTCAAGTATCATGGGATCTTTTACTCTAGTGGATGTGTCAGGTTTGGGAAAGGGAAATGTTTTCAAATACTATGCTACTTGCAAATAATGCTCAGCATCCATTATTTGTATTTTTATTATATATTACAAGAAAGATAACAGAGATGTTAGAAAAGCCTAAGAAAGCAAGTATTTGTTAATACAAACTATACTTACTTGACAGCATTTGGATCCAAGCTAGCATACAAATAGTACAAGCACTTCATTCTCTCTTCTGTTTCCAAATTGTGTGGAACAAGATACTGAGCAAAGATTTTCTCAACCAGTAATCTGCAGGAAAAGGAGGGAAAAAAAAAGAGAAATCACTACTGTACATGTCAAACAACAGTGATACCATTCAGACAAGTTGAAAAAACAAGAAATAGTGGAAGTCATCAAAACCAGATTTTTCAACAAAGAAAGAAGACAAAAAATGAGTGGCCTTTTTCTCAGTTATAAAGATTCCTTCCAATACTGATAGAAAGACTAGCAAGAACTGCTCCTTGAGAGCTTTCACTTTCACCTCTAAGCAGGAGTAATCTGTCACCATCCAAATTCTCCTTGTCTTTAGGATCTAAGAATCTCTCTTTGTATATTCTAATACATAGAAGGAAGGAATACAGACAGTAAAAAGTTCACATAAAGGAGAAAGAATACAAGAATATAACTCAAAGGGGAGGAAAAGTAAAAATCTGAAGCATCCTTGAGGGAATGGTTGAAATTGAACTATAGTACCTGAGAATCTACTCATTCTAATACACAAGCTAAAATTCAGCACTAAAAAGGTGGAGATGAAGGAACACCAAAACATTCACAACTAAAGGGGCAAAAGGGAAACTAAGTGAGACCAAACCAAACCAGCAAAAACAATCTCCAATTATCTATCTTTTTAAAATATACATTCCAAGTTTTACATTAAATACCAACTTTGAACTACAAAATACGAGTAGTTCATCTAATTACAGCTCCCCAATTAAAGAACATCGAAAATGTTAATTTAATTCATATACTAATGAAAGCTGTGCACAATGTTCAGTTATACAATTTGGTATTTATTGACAAATACTGTGTGTGTGTTCTGTAACTTTTTCATTATGTACCACTACACTAGTACTAGCAAGAACTCTGAGTGCCTTGTACAGAGACCACAGCAGCACAGGTCAACACACCTTATTTCTGCTCACACAGCTTATTTTTGTTGAAAGAAAATTCCAAGAGACATGATGGCAAGACAAAGGAATAAAAGGATGACCATGAATATGGATACAACTATCTCAAGACAGCCCATTAGTATAAAAGAAAACTTGGCTTTGTCTCTTTAAATGTACACTTTCCTACTGATGACTCCACGAAATAGTTTGGGGAACAGGATCTTCAAATCTCAAGGGACTCCATCTGTTTAACACACTAGGAGATTGGAAGCATCAGAGCTCTTACCAATTTATGAACATTGCTCTAGTCCATGTCTCTATAGACACACATTCTAAAAAGCTGTCAATACAAATGGAGAGACTACATCATCCGTTCCCTGATCCCTGTTGGTTAGGGTCAAGATTTACAAAGTGGGAACAATTGCAAGACACACTTCTCTCCTGTGAGCAAAGTGACTAGCTAGCATAACAACAGTTGATAACCATGCACTGTTTCAGGTGTCGTTATTTCACTCCATTCCCTGTGTATTTGCTGTAAAACAAAGACGCTCAGAGAACACTTGACAGGCAGCTCTTATGGTTAGATGTTTTCAGTCTTGAGTAGATGTGTATATCAACAGTCAAGCAACAACAAAAATATTATCAAGTGACCAAGTAATCAGTGTGTGGAAAAAAATCTGTTCTATTCCACTTCATGCCTGAACTCTGTGTGATACTGCACTATTACCTTCTGAAAGAACTAGTGTTATCCCATGCACCTCTGGAAAATACTCCAGGGTTTAGAGCTGTCCAGTGCTATTTTTTATCCTCTTTGCTGCATTACTGAAGGAAAATAGGCCAGAGTTGGCTAATTTTGGCCCATGCTTGCTTATGTGTTTAAAGGATTGGATTGAGTGTCTTAAAAGATCATAGCATTTCTACAGCTCTTCAGGTGCTAAATCCTTAAAATCCTGACAATAGCACTGAAACACATTTATCCCTCCACTGAGATCAGGACACAACCCAATGGTGTCACTGATCAAGAACTTCCTTGTCACCCTTTGAAGACTAACAGAATTTGAATTAAAATTCAGAGTATCAAACTGACCTACAGGAACATTAAAAATCAAGCCATCAATCTTTCTGTGTGGACACTCAGAAAACAAACAGGATACAATCCATGCCTCCTCATGAAGAAGCTAGTTTCAATAGTGTAATCAGACTTTCTGAAATTACGTCAGAGAAAGAAACTCAGCTTTGATGACACACTCTTCCCTTAAAATTCCTTGCCTCATTTCCATCAGTGTCCTGCATGTGCTGTGAGCAGAAACACAGAAAACATCTGCCCCATTCACTATACATCTTATTCACTCTCTGTCCACTACCAAACTTGTATACTGAAAATGAGCTGTAGACATGGTAGAAAAACCATAAATGTCTCAATGCAAACTAAAGCATATTTTTATGTATATGCTGAATTAGCTTTGTATAAACTATGTGAAGATTTAATGATCTTCAAAAAGGTTTCAATTAATCAATTATGTAATATGGCCCACTTATGATCAGCCAGATGAAGAAATAGAGAGCCTTCACCACTGCAGTGGTTAAAAAATTACTATCATAACTGGCAACTGAAGGAGGCTATTGGCCCATTCAGACTAGCCACCAAGATAACAAAACATACTGAAGTGGCAGGCTGCATAAGCAAGGGCTAAGAAACACTGTAAAGAATTTTCTGAGTCTACAGTACTAAAAATCTAAGCTGAAATTCTGCCTTTGTGTGACCTCACAGCTTCTCTCTTTCTGAAAGACTATTAATAATCTTCCAAAACCTTAGCCAAAATACTTTGTTCAACACCAAAATAGTATTTCAAAAAATCAAAGGTACTGAGTGACAAAACAGAGATAAATCAAATGTGAAAGCACCTCTGATGTTTCTTCAGCTTTTGGTCTACTTAAAGGTCTGCACCAAAAGAAGAGATCTGTGCATGTACTGCGGAGTGGACACAACACTCACAGATGACGGATTTTAACAGCCTGGCCTCTGGAAAGTAGTAATGCAAACAAGAACTGGCATAATAAATGCCAAATTTGACAATATTTTTTCTACACAGTAGTTAGTTAACAAAAAACTGCTATCATCATAGATCTAGTTCCATCAGTATATAAACATGAATCCATGAACAGATAAAACAATAGTCCTGAATATGTGCACACATGTCTTAATGACTAATTAAATACATCATACATCAACCCACAAATACAGGAATATAACAGCTTTCAGAGGATAAGCACATATTTTCACAGTATCTCTTAACACTATACAATTAAAATTAGGAAGACTTAGATTGACTCACTTGTCATCAATGCTATTTTGATAATATATGTGCAAAAGTTTATCCTTTATCCAGCTCACTTTCTCTGCAGCATCTTTTCCAGCCTCAGCATGAAGACAATACTTCTTGTACAGCTGGGCAAGACCCATCATAGCTTCTTTTCTTACTCGCCACTTGAGAGGGAAGAAATTAAAAGAAGTTGGGGAATTGGTTTTGGTAAATAAACAGATAAACAAATAAATCAAACATACAAAATACTGTAAAGATGTAGAAGCACAAAAGACAAAATAGCCACTTTCTGATCTCCTATATTTAGACACTTCAAAAGCTGAAAAATGCTGTTTGAAGTCTCTAGATGAGAATTTGCAAAGCCTGCATAAGGATTTTCTTGCCAGTACTATGCAGATTAAACATTGTCAATACCCAGGATTTCAGTACTTCTCTGCACTGAGCAAGGAAAATCTGGGAGCTAGCCAACAGAAAAGAACTTAAGTACAGCTTAACATGTATGCCTGAATAAGTGTCTTACTGAGTCAGGGTTTGGAAGGCTTATCTATTCAGAGACAGGCACCAGAAGGGGCAGACTTCTTTCTTCCCATTGCCTTGCACCATCTTACAGCACCCTTGCCTAGACACAGGAGATCTGGAGCCTCGGCCAAGCCAAACCTGCTAGGCTTGAATTCTTAGGCCACTTTCCAGGACAGTGGGAGAGGCCCATTTTGCTGAAGGAATCACTCTAAAACTGCAGCGATTAAGGGAAGAAAACCCCAGAGTACAACAGCTACAGGGGAAGTTAATGGATTCTCAATATTGTTGTTGGTGGTCAGACTTTATCCCCTCAAGTAAATAACAAGTATTCCATTATTAAACAATTTAACAGACAAGATCCATAAACCATCCTGTGCTGATTTGTGTAAGGAATCATACCAGAACCAACTTGAGGATTAATTTAGAGGCAGCATACTGTCTCATGCTGAATGATTTACATAGTAAACTCCAGAAGACACTTGTTTTCCCACATCATTTAGAAGAAATGCATGAAATTCAAACTGAGATAATTTCTTCCAGAACACACTAGGCATCACTTCTGGCCTTGAACTCCCAAGGACTAACAACGCACAGATCAATTCAGCCTATGAAGCATAAATGCAGATACTATTATTCATACTGTGAGTAACTTCCTCAATCTTGTTAAACTGAAGGCTTGACTCAACACCACTGGGGTAGTGCACATTTAATTTCTTAATATTTTTACTGAATGATTTCCTTTTCTTGAAGGGCAAAGAAAAGACAAAGCTTCAAGGTAATATGGCTCATGTCACCACAAGACACCACTAGCTGTCAGAGTAGATTTTAACAGTAAGATGGAAAAAATAAACTTGTAGTTTGTTACACATTTCTTAAATATTAAAACCGTGACAGGTCAAGATAGTAATGAATTTTCTAGAATATAACATAGTAACTGTTTTTCACAAAAGAGTAAAACTTTAGCTATAAATAGATGTTTAACTTTTCTGCAGAAATTTGTTCACTCCTGTTGCAATCTAAAGCACATTTTAAAGAAAATAAAGATCTGAAAGGGAAGTATTAATGTTTTAATGTATTAATGTTTTTCTGCATTCAGATATACCCTTTCAATGCAGGTGATAGTTTCATCAGATCTCCTATATGAGATAGGAAGGATGGCAAAACTTGTCAGAAGAAAACAAAAAAGGATTTCTAAAAATGATTCCAGAAAATTTAAGGCTAAAATGAAGGAGTAGCAAGTGATTACAAAAGAAAGGAGGTTTGGGTTGCCAATAGAATTCTGATTAATGAAATTGTCATAGAGTAGATCTCAGAGCATGTAGAAAAGCAGTTGCAGACTGACAATAGGAGACATTGGACCAAATCCCTTACAGAATGTTTTGAACACCATGAAGTAAGTCACTGAATAGGAGATACATGTAGGGAAGAAAAGAGTAAGATGCTTCTGAGAATTAAAGCTGGAACAGCAAATAAACATAAGTAATCATAAATAAACACAATAATCAGTTTCAAAGGCAGCATATTAATAACACAGTTAACAGAATTACTACCCTGATGTAATTAACAGAAGAATTTTGATAATCTCAGCTTCCTTGGTTGACTAACATAATTAAATTCCTCCACTGATGACTGTTGGGCTGAGTTTTGAAAAAAAATTGCTATTGAAAGTCCAATACAATTCCCTACCCATTAGAATAACTAACCTATTCCTTTCATAAACATCCTACAGTCATTCTCCTTTACCTGGAAGAAGCTACAGTGGTTTTCAGTATGGTTAAAACTAACACACATGCTGAAAAATGCATAAAGAGGAACTGAAAATTGGTGTATGATTCTATGGCTCATCACTCTATAGCTTTTGAGTTCAAGCTGATGATGTGCAGGTCAGTTCTTATGAACGGCCTGAGTCTCTATTCCATAGACACTTTGGGGAGAAATGCCAATGAAGTCAGCTGTCAAAACTCTCTTAACTTCCCAGGTTCTTAAGATTATTCCAGTAAAATGGAAAAGTTTATTTTTGTTATTTGTTTTTAAAATGTCTCCTAATTATTCTAAAAAGTGAAGATGATGGAAAGACCCTTGAGACAGTGTTCCAATGGAGCTTTCCTAAGAACAATTATTATCAAAGACTAGATTTCAGTTTTTGGGAAGCATCTGTTACCACAGTTACTTGTCCATCTGGAGCAATAAAAATTGATTTGAAAACTACTGGTGAAAGTGGGGTTTGTTTGTTTGAAATTGTTGTTTTTTAAATAGCTACAATCATCATCAGTTAAGGATGTTCCTTCAAAAAATTAAGTAGGGTCTTTTAGCCAGAAACTTTTACTCTAGAAAGTGTTTAGACTATCTTTACCAATACTGTGTCAATTAGAATATGACCAGGAGCAAAAAAAAGAACAGATTACTTAAATGGCATAGCAGTTAGCACAATTTAAATTTTTCCTTGATTTTTAAAGATAGGAGACAGAACTGAAATGATAGATTAGCACCTTACTTCAGCCTGTTGGATAAGCATTCTTTTCATAGTAATAACAATACTCATTTCATAGATGATTGCAGGCCTAAAAAGATGAAGTCAAACTCATGAACGATCATTTAATAGTTTGCAGTAGATATGTCCAACAGAAACTCAGCTACAAAGGATAAATGCAGCCACCAAAATACAGAGTTCTTTTAAAGAAAAAGAATTATTCAGATAGGTATAATGCACTCAGCCTGGAATTGAGAAAATTATACATAGAAAACATAAAGATAGTTACATGGACATTACCAATGCTCCTCTCCCAAACCAGAGAAAAATTCTAAGAATAATAAAAAAGCAGATGAAAGTTTACAAGTCCTTGATCTTCATTTTATAGCACTAATTATATTTACCAACACATGCTATATTGCTAAGGTCTACTTCAAATGCTAAGTATTTGTTGTAGTAATTTCTAGTGAGTGCACTAGTCAGTGCTCAGGATATTTTTCATTAAAGCTCTCTCCAGAGATTTTTGTAAGAGAAATATCATACACAGACAAAGTTATTCTTCACTGATTGCCTGAAAAAGCACCTAACCTTGAAATGCAACATATCAAACCTATGACTGTTGTGAAATGACTTAGTCAAACATAAGAGGAACATTAAGTGCCGTCACACTGATTTAAAGCCCCACAAAAGAAGACCTAGCTCTGTAGAAATCAGTACTACAGCTGCGCAGTAATAGCTGACTGCCTCTTACTGACAGCAACATGCTAAAGGAAAACAGACACTGTGTTGAAGACACAGTAACAATCATCTCATTCTCTCCAGGTGGAAGTCCCCCAGTGGGAAGTGGTGGCTATAACTAAATATTTTTAGATTTCATAAATGACCTGTTGAACATGTTTAGTGGCTGAGAAAGAAGGAAGGTGATCTTGATCACTTCTGAGAAACATGCAATCTCAAGCTGCAAGTACAACTAATTGAAGAGATGCTTTATAATAGTAAACATCCTCAAAATCAGTATTTCTCTGTGTAAAAATGACATCCATTTCTCAAAATCCATTACAGTAACATTTCCACTTAACATGGGAACAAAAAAAAAGTAAAATTAAAAAAAATAATTGAAGTAACTAGCTAGAATGACATAGGGGGCATCCTTTCTATAGCCTATCAAAAATAACAATAGTAATAAAAAAAAAATCCACATGGCTACACAGCACAGAGAAGTCTGTCAATAAGCATCACCCTCCAAAGAGCATGGAGCCACATCCAAAAAAATGTAAATAGCAAACGGTATGAGCTCTGGCAAATTGAAAGTAAATCTTTGATGAAGCATGGGCAAGAGTTTCAAAATGAAGTTATTAAAACCATACTAACTAAATATCTTCACCAAAGCTTCCAGAAGCAGGAAGCCTTCCAGACCCTTTCTGCATGGCTGAAAGACAAACAGATTTATTCCAGGAGACAGGTCTGAAGAGGTTTCTTAAAGTATCATTAAGAGATGTTAAAAAAAAAAAAATAAAGAAAGCAGGAACAAAATCATTAAGACCAGGTGGTAACCCATCTATGACTTTTACAGGAATTTAGACATTATATACTGAATACGAATTTTCCTATTATTGCAATCTATCCATAAACATATTGAAGCCAGCAAATGTGAAAGAAACCAAAGGGCCTGAAGAGGAACATACAGTATTCATATTTATTAAATATAAATGAGTCAAAGAATATTCATTATTTGATGTAATCCAAGAACTATGAGATACCCAGTCAAATTATAAGACAAATTTAAAACCAAACAATTGAACCTACTTTTCCAAAACATGCATTATACCTGAATTTACTGATAGATATGCCATGGAAGCTTATAAAGTACAGATAAATTCAAGAAAAACTTGATAAATACATGGAATAAAGTTCTGTTGAAAGTTATTATGAACATGGGCCAGCAGACTTCAGAAATCCTTAAATCACAAACTGTTGGAAGCCAAAACTGACCACTGTGAGAATTATAAAGGATTATAGTGACCTTTGGCTTAAACATGAGTGACCAGTCTTATGTTCTTACAATTTAAGAGTGTTTACCACAAGTCAATGGTCCTATTTGCTTGACAGCACTTGATTGATGCCACCATAATACGGAATTTTCATTAAGATGTTCTCATAAGAAAATTATTTTTTTCCTGGCAGCATTCTTGTCAATAGTCAACTCTGAAGATTCTCTCATTCTGTGGCTCTGGAGTTATTTTATTTTTACCAAAGTATAGTAAGGACAGGTAATTGCTGAAAATACGAGTGACACTTACCCGTTTGTCCAGTGTTCTTTCCCTTACAAAGCCAAGCAGCTGGTCATTGACTAAAGACAGATCTCTCTTGCCCGCCGTAATAATTGTAACAATAACATCGTGTCGAATGGCTTCCTCTGGGTCATGTGATCTAACCTTCAAATATTCTGTTATGAGCAGAAACAATGAGAAGCTTGGGTTTTCACACAGGTATGATGTATTCTGATTTATTAATAATGTTTAATCAATTAAATGTCAGTCATGTATCACAACCATGTAGTCTATTAAATATAGAGCTACCCACAGGAAACATCTGTTCCACTGTTTTCATATGTTAAATATAAAACATTTATATAGCTGTAAATATCAGAAGAATATAAAAGTAATAGCTTATATGATAACCTCATTTACAAGCAGCAATAAAGTGAAATAAAGTTGACTAGAATAGATTGTAAGTAAAAGGGAGTGAGGGAATAAGAAGAAACAACAAGCAGAAACTCTCATTCCCAAAGAGTGAAAAATGTAAATAATAAATCAAAAATACAATAGCTTGCATCAAAAAACAACAGTATTTTCAGTTAAGCCTGAAAATCTTCTCACAGTTAAAATGATACTGCAGAGAAAGAAGAAATTTCACAGTTTAAACAGCAAAAAGGTGTTTTCTGAACTCAGTGGAACATAGTAGTAGTGGGGAACTCAGTGACTGGTTTAGAAAATAAGCCAGGACGTTGCACCAATATTTGCTTTGCCTCACCTGAAGTTTCTTTAGAACTTGAAATTACTTTAAAATTCATTCTGCAATGGGTAGCTTCTTAATGACTCACTCTGACAAAGTCCACACAAAATCACACACTCCTCTTTCTTATAACTAGCACTTGTCTTCAACAGAAATCATTTACTCAGCAGATACCTCTTCCATTCAGCATCAAGCATTGGACTTGATACATTTCCAAACTACACTGCTATGTACAAAAATAGTTACACAGTTCCTTGCTCATTTTGTAGATTATTCTAAACCTCTGTATGAGCATCTCACCAGTGAGGTCTTTTGCTAAGTCTGGATGGTTCATTAAACAATGACTGGCGAATTTCACACTCTCTAATCTCACAGGGACATGGATATCATTGAACCTAGAGGGATAGAAGATGATGAATGTTAATTTTTAATTAGCTTTGCAAATCAGTATTATTCTCTATGTAATAACATGTGTTGATAGTATATTCTGTTAACTATTAGAATACTTTTATATGGAAAAATTAGAGAATATAAATGTTTTGATTTTATCTCCATAATGTACCTCATACAAGTATTTGTTATTTCTTGAAAATTCAGTCAGGACTAACATTAAAGAATGAATATGGTGTACGTGGATAAAATGTTGACCCAATGGATTTTGCCCACTGACTTCTGAACAGTTCTCCACACAATGTCAATTGTGAGTGTGCATATAGACAAACGCACACACAAAATTATAGAAATTTAAATTAGCACCAAACAGGAACCATTGGAAAACATTCTTTTTTTTTTTTTTTTAAATTATGGACTTCTACATTTATGTAAAAGAAAGTACCCCTTCACTCAGAAAGGTAAATGCCAAGCAAAACAGAGTTGCAGATATAGCTGAACAGTATATCAGCTGTTCAGACAATGCTACCAGAGCTGTCATGTAAATTCTGCTATGCATATAAGGTACTGTCTATCTAACTTATATGCTCATAGCTGATAGCAATGTAGCAGTAGTCTTTCAGGATTCTTCCTTCTAAAATGTAACTGTATGCAGTTTTCTGCTTTGAAGATTTAAAAAAGTAACTTATTCAAATACAAACACTTACATCCTCTAAAAAGACAATGAAAAATGCAACACTGTAAAAAAACAGAAAAAAGAACATAAAAGAACAGAAATTCAGAATTCTATCTCATTTCCTTACCGCCCAAGAAAGCACTGCCAGAGAGGTCGATTTTGCGTGGCCAGATCAGAATCTTTGGAGCCAAAGAGTTTTGCCAGAAGTCGAACAACAGCCAAACGTTCTTCTCCATCATTGCTCTAAAAATCAAAACATGAAAAAAGAACTACACGTAAATCATTATCCATAACACCTCAGTAATAACTTTCTTTCTGTTTTGTCAACATTTATATTAAAAACTGAGTTTGAAAACATTTCTGATAATCCTCATTCTCTTTAATTATCTTGTTGGAATAATATGAGGCAAAATACACAAATATCTATCAAGCTAATGGATTACAGACACTGAATAAATGGCTGTGCTTTGAAAGTACCTTCTCTTTGAGGAATAAAAACCCACACACAGTACTCTAACATACAGTTGACAATATGAACAATTAATGTTTTGTTTTAAAACATTTTTAAAGACTATTTTATGTGTGTTGAAAAGACACTAATTAAGATGTTATAAACACATGTGCACTAATGAAAGCTACATGTAATTTCACCAGATACATATTTCTTGGTTACTTTTGTTTGCTGCAACCATAGCCTACATGTACATCCACACATACAAAATTATTTCTCTTGTCCTCTTACAATCTTAGGAAAGACAAACAGCTTTTTAATTAAAACCCCCACAGACTTCCAAAACAGGATAAATTAACTGTTTTCAAGGATTCAAAAGCAGTCAGCTGACTTACTAGCTGACAGTAAAAAAACTGATAAAATATTAGGAAATACTCCCCCTATTATTAAAACATTATTTCATGCAAGAAAATTCTGCAAATCAATACTGAAGCTAACACATTTGCATCTCATAAGATAAGCCAACCACAGCCTAATTACTTTATAAATTTTGGGTGTAATCCAAACATTAAGTACATAAAGATTTTGCATTAGATTGCATTAATTTATCATTATAATGATTATATATGTTTTGTTTGCATAATACATGTTTGCAAGCACAATAAGCACATAATTGCATACAAATTACCACTATCCCTTTAATATTATATTTACCTTCAAAATAAAGCAAAAAATACGGAATTTTTATCCTCCTAGTAGAACACTTATTAAATCTACAGTTCTGCACTCTTAATATCCCCACAAATTTTACTGATTGTCCAAAGCTACACTGGAACTCACCTTCAGCTTGAATTCCAGCTGTGGCATGACAGACAGCAGTAAGTGAGGATCTATGGCAAAAAGCTCTTGTATCAAGTCAAACACATGTTCTGATAAGTCACTTACTGAAGACTTTCCCAGTACCAGAACCTGGTTAAAAAACTAAAATACAAAAAATATTATGTAGTATATTTTCCTTCCTTAACGAAAACACTACTTTAAAAAACTATTTTAACGTAGTATCATTAATAGTTTTATACTAATGGCAGGCACTCAAAGCACAATTTCTTCATTACATCAAAGCATTTCACCCTTAAAATTTTGGGTCAAGCAAATTACAAACATCCTTCTCAGTTCAGTTCTATCAATTCTATCAACATAGTTTAATACATGACAATTTGATAATTTCAAATCTCAGTAACTATCTCCCAAGCAAAATTAACAGCTAATAAAAGAATTGTTAACTTAAAATACATATTCATCCAGTAAAACATTGACCAAAATCAGTTAGTACTTTTAAAAATTTTTCTTATAATTGAAACCCAATCCAACTGAAGATCACAAAAGGCTTTCTGAAAATAAAGGTTCTCTGCTTCAAATCCATTTTAAAGAATGTCAGATGTCTTTATGTTATGCCTTGCAGTATTTGATGGGTAGTGTACCATGGTCACTAGTGATCTAACAGAAAAACCAAAGTAGTCTAAACGATGATTTATTTTCGGATTTATATAAAGTATATTAAAATGTAATACTTCCTATTAGATATTGTGAATTAATATTATTTAAGCAGTGCAAATGCAACACCAAAAAAGATCTTACACGCTTGAAAATGAAAGTAAGGAGAATAGTATTAAATCAACTCGAAGGTTACTTTATGTACTATCCTGTTTCCAGATATGACTAATAACAAAGTTTAAAAAACCACGGGAATTGGAATGTGGTAACTATTAGTGAAACTCCTTGAGCTTTTAAATACTTACTGATTTATCTTTTATGAATCTGCCCAATTCCCTTTTAAACTACTCTGAATTTTATTAATTTTATTAATTTTTCAGCACCAAGGAAAGGCAACAGAATGGACCAGACCACATTCATCAAAGACTGCAGTAGTTGTATTAATAGGTGGAACATACAACACTCACATTCAACAAGAAGGAATTATAATTTGAATTCCTCTAGAAAGTATAGTTCTTTTACTCTTTACAACCACAAGTCATAGTAAGTTTAGGAGGGGAAAGACAATGTAGCATAGAGCTGAGAGCTTGAAATACTTGATCCTAAAGCTTGGTATGAAATGAGGCTGTCTGGTTGCTGGACATTTGAACTATTAATAACTCCTTTTGTTGTAACAGGATTTTTGGTGTTCACCATTTTCACATCCTAGATTTAGGCTTAACATTAGACTGAGATGGATAAAAATTAATTTCCTCTTAGCTTATCTGAAATCCTCCACATGCTTAACAACCAAGTCAACAAAATTGGAAAATTGTAGTAGCTTCTATAAGCAATATTTAAAAGAATAAAAGTGCCCATCAAATCTCCAATAAATCACGACAGCAACAAAACACTTGTTACTTGCAAGTAACATGGATTAATTAATTTACATACATTGGCAATACATGGTTCAATGGTCTGGACAGTCCTTTTCAACAGGACTTTTGCAAGATCAAACGCTTGTTTGTTAAGGTTCTGAAATAAAAGAAAATATAAAACGATTTATTAGCTTTTCACATGTAATAACAAATTTTGAAGAAACATTATCATACCTCCATACTCTAAAATTTATGTGCACCAAATATGACAGTGAAGAATGAATTTAAATTAATACTTAAATACGGTTTTTTGCCCCTCACAATTAAAGGTACACTCTGTAGCAAGTTCAGCCTTTTCTAAAGAGTAAAACTGTGCACTGACTTCTCCACAGACTGTATCATATGCCCTGAGACAGCCCACAGAGAGACTACAGAAAGCACCAATACTCAGGCTGTTAGCAATTAACTTTCCAAGTAAGCATTTGATTGTAACATGACAAATCTGAAAATTGTTTATATTGCTCTTGAGCAAGAAAAAGAATGTAACTGCACATCTGAAAAACTTGACTGTCCAAGTCTGTACAAATCCCATATGCAGTAGCTCATATCATCCAAGGATTAATTCAGCTTGGAGCGGAAAAAAAAAGATACAGATGAGTTGATTGCCCTGAAAATTCCAAATCACTGCAGCCAAAATGCAGGTAAAGCCTAGGGATGACTAATTCTTGGAAATACGGTATTTGGCAAGTCTACATTGAGAACAACTCCTTTGTGTTCTTTTAACTAATGGGATAACAAAGACAGATCATCAACATATAGTAAAGAGAAACAAGTGGCCAAAGGCTCAAACAAGTATCTCCTCAGTCACCAAAGCACTAAACTGATGTCGCATTATAGAAGACAGACAGATTTGCATGAACTCTTCTCAAAAAATATCCCAACACTTTCTCCCCAAACCCAGCCATGATTAAAATCTTGTTGACTGGTATGCTGGTAATAAACTAAAGGACTGCCAATCTCAAACTTTAAAATACATTTTCTTTGGATCTTCAATACAGTTTCTTCCACACAACCAAACCAACAACCCAAATACACACACAAATGCAGAACACCACAATACCAAAGAACCAAACATCAAAATTGCCTAGAAAAGTAACCTATAACTTGATAAAACAAATAATCAATTATTTCAGCTATCAGGAGAATAGAAACTCTGTGGCTCTAGATTACCCATGCTGCAGAACATGCACAGGTAATCATGTAAAACAAGAAAATGTTTTCAAGGAGTAACTTAAGTAAGACTGGGAAGAAAAATATTCATTGAATAGCACTACCTTTGAAGTTAATAAAAAGAACTACAGTTTGAAGCCACAGGTCAGAATGTGAGCAAAATGCTACTACTATTGAAAACCTGGATTTACTACATGAGAGTCACATTAGCACACACAGAGAACAATGTACACCACACCATCACTTTACTACGAATGGATGTACATATTCATATAATCTAGATTCAGAGGTAGACTGTATATCATGTCTAATTAAAAAAAACCCACAAAACCAGACTGCATTATCCAAAACACATTATTTCAGCTTTTTTACAAAGACAAATTTCCATCAAGTCTTGCCAGAGTGATATTTTTCTTATGTCATAGCAGAGAATGACTGGTATTTGACTGCTTTGCACAGACCTGGAAGTAGTGCTATTGTATGCATTCTACAAGAAAATCAACCGTGCTTTTAAGGCTACAATGCTTCTGATTTACATATCTAAAGACAAACAATATAATCACAGAATTTTCTTGGGAGTTCTGTCCATGAAAGGAGAACATAGTTACAACAGTCAAACTGCTGGGCAGATCAGACAAAAGAGCTTTCTGGTTGGGTGGGGTTTTTTTGGTTTGTTTGTTTGGGTTTTTGTTTGTTTGTTGTTTTTGTTTTGTTTTGTTTTACTACCACAGTAAAGCAGTGGTTTAAGTACTGTTATAGGAAACAAAGTAACACAGACTGACATACTGACCAAATTACAATGCTGAGCACTGACTACAGGGTATTATTTGCTCGGTCATGACCAAGAGCCGGCAAGGGTGGCACCAGTGCTCTAAGTGATATTAAATATTCATTACAACCCAATATTTACATCAAGTTTATCTCCCTCTTTATCAGAGCATTTCTTGAGAATTTTCTTCATTAGGCAAAACTATAATATTTATGTTAAAGGATCACTTTCACTTTGTCTAAATCAAGTAGTCACAACACACTGTTAAGTTGTAAAAGGTTTTACTGGGCCTCTGTACCCTCAGAGCAATGCCCACCACTGTTAATAGCATCACCTCGGATCGCCACACTCTACTTCGATTCCTCGTATCTACTGCCTATAATGCATTATAAGCAACTTACGAAAAACAGTGTATTTTCACAAGGACTCTTGTTACAAGAGTCCTCTCTCTGTTAGCAGTCTCAATAAGACATTATCTCATCACCGTCAATAAAAATCATTTGATAGAATGGTATTCCTGTCTCATGACTATGACAGAAGGAACGCAAATTCATCTCTGACAATAGATACTTTTATAAGCTTGATGAGATTTCACAGGTAAATGACAATGGCCACAGCTTAGTCAATCCCATGCTACACATTTCCATGAATTCTCCCTCTTTATGCAACCAAATCAACAATCCCTGTTTTTGTATACTAATTTAATTATGCAGTCATTGATGGACCTGCCTAACTTTTGTAATTGTTTTAAATTAACAAATGAACAAACAGAAACACATACTTGGTAATCAGAGCACTGTTCATCTGCTGTAATTAATAACTGAAATTTACACTACCCCATACTATTTTTGATAAGTACCAGTGTTTTAGCAAGGGAATTTTCTCGGTCAGTGTAAGGTAGCACCAGCCTGCACCCCATTTCCTTTATTTCACAGCTAAAGGAGTTATGTTTTTTCTCTTTATAAATTTATTAAGGCATTACGGTAAAGGTACTTCAAAAGCTCAACTGCAGACCCAGTGATCCCCTCTTCAAGGAATATAAAATTCTTCTAGGAAGGGGAATATGTATGTGTTCTGTGTCACTTTGTTCCTTATTAAATTAAATGAAGGAAGACAATGGAAGGAGTGGGAAGCACAACTAGGAAGGTGCAGTGAAGTCTGACTGGCAAGCTGGGGAGAACAACAATACACCACAGAAGTCTTGGGAACATCTTACCCCGCCTCTCTTTTTTTAAATTCAAAAACACTAATTATCTTCTCTATTTAAAAAAAACCCTAACATATCGCAAATGCCAAACAACCTACTACCTACAATCCTCAAGATATAAAGTCTTCCTATTGTATTTGCTTGAAAACACTTTATTTATGCTTCAGTACAGAGATCCTGAGGTGGCACAACCTCTTGATATCGAATAATCTAGACCGAGCACAGGTAATCAACAGCACCAGGTAATTCCCAAATGCATGTGAGAAAATAAAACAGTCACGATAGCAAAAGTGTATAAAGAGATAAACGACATGCAAAAGGCAGTAAGAATTACTGTTATTATAACAGTATACTATGATAGTATTTTACTTGGCAGACCTTGTGTGCAGGAATGAGGTTTATCAAAATTGAGTCCAGCAGCTCCTGAGTTACTCCATCGCCTTCCATGATGATAGAACTCATCAAATCCAGCATATGCATTTGTACCTTCTGGTTGTGGCTATTACTAAGATCATAAAGAATATTAACAATATTAAATTCTCAGACTCTGACAAATAGTACAATCAAGAAACAACATTTAATGTTGTCCAGTTTGCTCTTCCTTAACTCTCCACATCTCAAAACTATTTTATGTGCCTTTCCTCTCTCATAGAAAGGTTCAAAAAAGTAGAACAACCTAGCTCTGCCAAAATAAAAAAGCACAATAAAAAACCAAAATAAAAAAGCACAATAACCACCAATACAAAAATGTAGATAAACTAATCACAATGAAGTATACTGCTGTAACATGGACAACAATTTTTAAAATACAACTATTTTCAGACACACACCCTGCCATAATGTTAGCAGTTCACACTCATTCGCTTTCCCAGTTGCTCTTCATTTAGGGAAATAAAGACTTCTGTTCAAACATATTTATCTGTAGACTATGCAATGATTTTGACAGTTAATATAATGGAAGCGATTCAACTTACTTGATAACTGAAAAAAGAGTCCTAAAAAGCTGAATAAAAATTTCATTGCAATCTTCCAACTCAAAGCAGATGTTGTAAGATTTGACCCAAGCTAAATTCTAAAACAAAAATTAGGATGTTTAGGCTAGTACAACTTCACATTAAGTAATGTAAATATAATCATGTTAGCAATGGGCTTTTTTCTATTTAAGGAAAAATAATATACAGTAGATGTAAATGCTTTGGGGAAAGAGACTGGATATTTGCTTTGGATATAAAGAGCTCCTAACACAGAGAGGCTCTGCAAGATATATCCAGAAGAAACTAAATATAGAATGATTTCTTAAGTATAAAAGCCAATTGACAAAACTTGTTAATATAATAAGACCTTATTTTTTCTTTATGCTATGGAACAATACAATTTTAAATGTCATGTTTTAAACATCAATTATCTTGTTTATAAATGCAATACTATTTCTAAAAGCAGACTGAACCCCACCATTCAGTTCTTGTCAAGAGTATGGTTTGGCAATGTTTTTAAAGCAAAAATCTTACATTCCTCCTTCTATCACCAATATGGACCCAATTACATTTTAATAAGCATTTGAAATTTTCTCTCTTGATAAAAAACCCCCAATGTATGGAATTGTAAGATGAAGGCTAAATTTTAATAAATACCAATTGTTTTAACATGTCCTCAACTACAGATTGACAAACTTATTAAACACAAACAACATCTTAACTACTAAAAGAAGCAATTCACGTAACTTCAATGAGAGTGGTGTGATTTACAGAATAAAAGACATTTGCCAGGCATACTGGCACATCAGAACAACTGATTACACTTCTTAGGCTTACAAAGCTAATACCATCTACTGAAAGTTACAACTATAGGATTACCTCTAACAAGTAAAAGTATCTGTTAAATTGAGGGCTCTTCGTGTCCTCCAAGCCTTTTAATTGTCTTGTAATAAACAAGAATATGTCCTGTCAAAAAACAAAGTTTACAAGCTTGATTCAGCAGAAAGTGAAAATACAATCCTTTAGTAGTGACATCTATCACCATTTTCAAATTCAATGTGAGAACATTAAATTGTCTTTTTAAAGCACTGACAGAAAGCTATCACCAACACAGATACTGGCCATCTAGCATTCCTTTACACATCTCTGGCCCTTAAGTATTACACTGACTTACAGGATTAAAGCAACTTCTCTTTAATATAACGAAAAATCAGTATACATGGGAATAAAAACATTTTTCTGTTGGTTTTTGGATTTTTTTTGTTGGTGGGGGGGGACTGTTTCTTGGGGGGAGGGGGAAGTTTATATTTTCTTCAGTAAGAATATGGAAGGAGAAAAGCCTTTATTTTATGAAGTATTTTTACCTTAAGTTTGTCATGGGAAGTATATGGAGCTTCAGGAGCATAGATACGAAAGATATCAGCCAAGCAACATGCTACAAGGAGGCGCACATCTTTATTGGGATTCCTGAGGAAGAATTCAGATGCAAGGTGCAAGGCTAATGGGAGATACTGCTGCTTCTCATCTTCTGAGTCCTGGTCCATATCCATGAAGGTTTTTACCACCATCTGAAAAACACCAGGAAAAAAATTGAGTTCTGCTTTTATTCCTTATTACTAAACAAGACTTTTTAAAGGATGAAGTGCTACCACTACATGTTCTGCTGCATAATCAAAATTAGTACTTGAGAAAAATTAGGAAGCGCTAATCTGATACTTAAAGGTTTATTGAACTTGATATTTTAGATTAAGACACTGAAAACCACATTGCAATTCTGCTTATTCTGCCAATCTTGACCTGAAGCAGAACACAGAAACTTCTGTGCACAGATGAGGTTGGAGATGGCAGCATCTCTTCCTCAAAGCAGTCCCATTGCAATTCCGAGTGAGGACTCACCTCAGTATGAATGGTGTGAGGGGCTGTGAGCCATATGGCCTAACACATGGCTACAGCACAATGCAGCTGCTTTAGGGCTATGCCAAGACTAGAGGAGCCTCACAGACCACTCTTAATACTCTGCCTCTATTGTGGCACAGACCTCTCAAAGTACTTCACATATGCACGATGATCTTTCTATCTAGTTTAAACAAACTAGATACTGGATCATTTAATCTGTCACATAAAATAAGTCTTAACACCGCAGATCTCTCCTACTGCATATTTAGAGCTGCATCTTTAGCCTTATTAATATAATGTAAAAAATTAACCACATGGTTTCCTTCTTTCTTCTAGCACAGCTAAGAACTACTAATTGCTATGAAATGCCTCCAAAATAGTTTATTCTTAATTATTATACAACCCCAGCTGAAACTTCTCAACATAATGATTTGGCAAAACTAAAAATAAGAGTTCTGAAGAAGAAATAAAAAGTTGCAAATTTAACTTTTGGAATAGTGTTTGTTAAACAATGAGAATGACTTCTGGGATGTCAGCACAGAAGGGGTGGGACATGCCAGAGAGAGACTCTCAAGATGACCTTTGTGTAATCAGTCTTTGTGTTCCATTCCTCCACGCCACTTGAGCATCCTTAGAGTTAAAACTGTGAAGGATAGCCACAACTGTATACCAACGGGATTTGGTATGCCCGCTACAAACACAGTATACACAGTGCACACAATGAAGAGATACAAGCGAGAACACAGAATGATAAATCTTGAAGGGTCAAATACACCTCTAAAATAATAATAGTAAAACACAAAAGAAGACTGAGCTCATACAGATAATAAATACATCTCTAGCTCTAACCAGAATTTTTTTTGTTATGGTGTCATTCAAGTGATTCTAGGGTTGCTTCTCCATTATAAAGCACGTCCCTGCTTCCAACATTAAAGTGCTGTGTTTCGGCTTTCTTTCCTTCCTGAGTTTTGAAATATAGTTTTGAATTTAGATCTTATAAACTAAAATAAATGTTTGACAGCAATCTATCCTACAGTACATTACTTAAAAATCCCCCTCCATCTTTAGAAATGTACAAGTATTATCAAATTTGCCACAAAGAAAAAAAGGGGAGATGCGAGAGAAGAAAAACTCTACACAACAACCGAAAAAAAGGAGAACTTTACATCTACAGCCCAGGAAAACACATTGTATCTTATCGGTCTGTTTCCTTAAAAATATTCTTAAACTGTGTTTTAAAGCCCTGGCTGAAAGCACAAATCCATTTTTCTACTGCCAACTCAGGTCTGCCTGTTACAGAACCATTTGTCACTGTGTCCTGGGGTGCATCAGGCACAGTATCCCCAGCTGGTCAAGGGAGGGGATTGTCCTGCTCTGCTCTGTACTGGCATAACCTCACCTTGAGTCCTGGATGCAGACAGAATTTGATCTGCTAAAATAAGCTGCTAATGAAACTGAAAACCTAAAATAAACTCTATAGATACAAAAGGCTAAAGTCCAAATAATTTAAGGTTTTGAATGTCCAAACTGGAAACCACTCATTATCACACTAAGACAGTTTTTATTCCTGAAAAATGTGATCAAAGTGTAAGAACTCAGCACTCTTTCAGATTACATCAGCACTGTTTAACGGATGTCTGGTTGTACAGCCGTAACTACCTGGAACACTAGTATTCATTTATACAAAAAGCATACAGACTTAGCGGCTTTCACAACAAAAATCTGTTACTGTACTCTGTGCAAAAAGCAAGAGACAGAAAAATATTCTTTAATAATATTAATGTAAAATCATCTATTCCTTTCCAAACAATTAAGCAGTCACTTAAAACACTAATTCTAGCAAATGTAAACAGAATACAGCTATGCACATTTATGATTAAATTCATTCTACATCACTTTTGATTGAATCCATCTCCATTAATTTGTCACATAGTGGTACTTTAGTTAAATTGAAAAAATGAAGTATTATAAATATTCTAGAAATTGACATTATTGCCATTTTTACCACAGTACCCTGAGATTCTAATTATCAGAGCAAAATTTCACTCTCCCAGGCTCTGCAAATAAGTAAGCAAAATGATCAGATTATAAAACTGAAGAAATGTAAATGCCTTCATTCAAACTAGCGAGAACAGCTAAATGAAGACTGCTAAAGTCACTCTCAACATGTTATGAACATACTGAAAACTGTAAAGTTAAAGCTTCCAAGGAGTTCATCTGATTGTATCAACCATGCAGTGTGCAATTCAGTCACTCGGGGTTACCCTTTCACCCACTGCAGAGAAATACACAGATCCCGAGTTCAAGCACAGATGTCTATGATGACATCTACAGATGCTGGCTCAATTTTGCCCTGAAACTCTGCACCAAGCATGAAAGCAGCTCAGGTGACTACAGGCCTGAAACAAGGCAAGATGAACAATATCTGTGGCTTCTTGTGAAACTGTCAGCCTTTCAACTGCATTGAAACATACACATGAGGTTGCCAAAGGGCAACTGTTCACACACTGCCCACATCTCCCATGCGGCTTACATGTGGCCTGTTTCCAAAGACAAAATCAGCATGGTAGCTTGCCCTTATGTGACTCAGCTGTGGCTCTTGTGCAAGAGCTATGCCTCAGACAGGAATACTAACTTTTGCTGTTCACATCTGCAGGATTTAGGAAAATGGTTTGTTAGATCAGGAAGCCCATCTACCGCTGAAACATACTGATGACACCGGCAATATAGGGGGGAGAGGTTTATAAACACCAAGAGAGGACAGGGTAATCAGTATAGATTGTGAAAAGACTCAAACCAGCAGTTGCAGAGAGGAAGAAGCAGGCAGATCTAGAAAAGCCTTGCTGCAGCTGGCAGGACAAGCATAAACCTCCAAGCCAGTCACAGCAGGGGGAAGGCGTGTACATGTTGCATTTCTTTTACTGTTCTAACACCAGCTTATTCACAAGGCTCCAAAGCAGTAACATTTAACAACCCTTAGCTTGTAAAAAGACTGGGGAAAAATACTCAGTATTTTAAAGATCCCTTTGCAAAGACTGAAAGAAGAAATTCAACAACTGAGAGAATTTGATACCATCTGTTGTAACAGGGATGATACTGTAAAGTAACTTTGGTACTAGGATTAAATGCTAAGATATCTGAAAGTAAAACAACCAAATGGATGCAAACCCAGATAACAAACACTTCAAGAGCTACTACAATTCAAGGAGAGATGCCAAGAAAAAGCTGAAATCACAGCAGACTCAAATAATGCAACTCTGTCATCAGAGTGTTTTTACACCTTTCCTGATATGATTTAAGCAGTATATTTAATCACTATACGTGATTGTTACCATTGACAATAAATTATATTTTTATCTCAGTTCTCATAGTAAAACGTAACAAAATGTTTCACAGATGTGTCTCTGAAAAAATACTTCTATGTGGTGCAGATTTAGGATGAGAAGTCTTCGTTGGCCTCAGATACAGTCCTATCTATCAGCCAGAAGCATCAAACAAATGTGGAAAAAAGAGATGTTGAAGTGTAAAGAAAACCAAAATATTCAAACTGGGAGGACCGGATAATTGTTATTTCAAAATCTTTAAATTCCTGACAAATGGAATCACAAATGTAGTAACACAGGTTTTGTTGGCTTTTCTTTAAACACCAAAATAGCGAAATAATCCCAAACAACAAACTATACACACACACCCCAGCACCACCCCAAGCTAATGCCTAAACAAGAGAGATAACAACTAAGCAGAAAGCACCAAATATTGATGTAATAATCAATAAATGACATCTTGCCAATACATCCAACAGGCTGACATCAACAGAATTTTATAATACAAACCAAACCTGAAACAGGTAAATAAACCAAAGTCAAGAAAAACAGGGTAACACATAAAAAGCGATTTACTTTGATAACCCTCACCTCGAAACAGCTCATGCTTTTGATAAAGGTAATCAACACTTTACACAAGACTGACCATGACAAGAAAGTCTGAGCATCAAGACCAGCCACATGGAAACTGAGGAGCTTGAAAGACATGAAAATTAGGCCAATAGTGTCTCCTTAGCCCCTTCCTAAAATGATAAACTGAAAGAACCTTTTGGAACAGAATGGATTTATTGGTGAGAATGGTGTTATAACTGATCCTATTTCCATAAAAACCTGTGGCATGAGAAGAAGGAATTGATGGTGATGACAGTTACAGAATGACAGTAGAGGACAGGATACTCTATGACAAGAGCAGAAATACCAAATAATCACCATTGGTAAATTGTCATATGCTTAGTGCTTAAATCCAAATACTTATGCTATAAGATCTTATCTGCTGTAAACAACAGAAAAGGAGAAAGATGGACATTTAGTAAGCAATTGTAAAGAATTTATAAGGCGACAACAGGTTATGTATATAAAAACAATGAAAATGCAATTGCAGGATATGACAGAAGAAGGAAAGGGGGGAAAAAGCAATACAACATGAAATGCTAAAAATTACTAAATGCTGATTGGAAACACATTACTTAGTCCTGATTATCCTCACTAATTTTAAAAAAATTAAAATGACACAGATACAGAAGGTATCTGCCAAAGGAGCTTCAAATGCCTTTTTTTGTAAGGAGACACCAGACTGTGCTAATTTAAAACAATAGGTGATAACCTCTCTTTGGGGCCAGTACTGTTTAATATCTTTATCAATGACCTGGACTAAGGGATTGGAAATTCACACATGACACCAGGTTGGGTGGGAATGTTGTCTGCTGGAGGGCAGAAGGACCTGGACAGGATAGACTGGTGGGCCAAGGCCAATGCTATGAGGTTCAACGAGGTGCTCTTCGAGGTCCTGCACTTGTGTCTAAACAAGCCCAGGCAGTGATACAGGCTGGAGCAGAGTGGTTGGAAAGCTGCCAGCAGAAAAGGACCTGGGAGTGCTGGCCCACAGCCGGCTGAACATGAGCCAGAGTGCACCCAGGTGGCCAAGAAGGCCAATGGCATCCTGGCCTGTGTCAGGAACAGTGTGGCCAGCAGGACTAGGGCAGTGACTGTCCTGCTGTATTTGGCACTGGTGAGGCCACACCTTGAATCCTGTGTCCAATTCTGAGCCCTTCAGTTCAGGGAAGACTTTGAAGTGCTGGAGCCAGTCCAGAGAAGGGCAATGCCCCCATTTTCACTACTAATTCTTTAATCTATAATCTCTGACAAGGCAGTTAACTGGCTTTGGATAACTTGGGGAAGGGAAAAAAGAAAATGAAAAGTTGAACAAAAGATGATATAAAGCATATACACTCTGAGGGGCAAAGACTATTTGCTTTCTCCTTTATATATATCCTGCTCATCACCACAAGCCAATGAACAGGGTTTCCAGATATGATTACAAATGTATCATATGAGATGTAAAGTTGGTGCAGCAACAGCAATGGTAGCCACAGCAATACCCCCTGACTGGCAAACAGTTTAGCTGGCTATTCTTCCCCAGGCACTGATCTACATCCAGGCTTTTCTTTGCCGTTCCGGGCAACTGACCAATCACACACAAAGAAGTCACAGATTGGTAATTTACCACTATCTTCTCATTGGTGAAACAGCATATTCTGTATTATTTTGCTTACATCAAGCAAGTCAGACTGTTTTCCAAGAACCTAGCTATTAAATCAATCTGACATATGAAAAAGCAGCAAGACTATTTACTACTCGCAATAAAAACAGTATATGGAGCAGGTAGCTCATGGATTACTTGCAGTAACTTCCCTGATACACATTTTTAAGTAACTACAAAATGAATTCAAGTATCACATAAATAGGACAAGTATTGTTACCAAACTCGGAGAGGGACTGTACAATTACCCACATATTATATCTTCATAATCAACACACAGTAGAATTCCAGTTCTGTTGTAAAGCTGTAAGATTCTTCATAGCAACATGAATGCAACAGAAGGGGTGAACAAGGCAAACAAAATGAGAAAAATCAGATGCCTTAATCCAAAATACTTTTCATGGCACAAATTAGAACATGCTTTTAAAATTGTGCTTCAGTATTTTGCTCTGCAAAAATATTGACAGTCAATCAGATTGACATCTTGGTTACAGCAATTCATATGGACTGCTGCAAGGAGAAGTTCCAAGAAAGTATGCTTCCCAAGACTAACAGTGGTGCAAAAGGGAAGTAAAACTGTCCTTCCTTCCCAGCAGAAGATAATACTAATGCTGTTACCACTGCATGTAATAAATCTTGTACTCTTCAGTCATGAACAAGCCCATGGGAAAATTCAGATTCATGATGTGCAAAGAAAATACTGCACCCCTTTTCCTACCACCACAGCCTTGTCAAAATACATTTTGCTCAGAACTGAGTATTTCAGACAATATCACTGATATAAAATTTTTACTTTAAATTTTTTAAATTTTAGGATTTGGAAGATTCAATACCATTTTTGTACACCTTTAGTTTCTTCAGCACTATATCCAACAGTAATGTGCTTCTCCCTCCAAGGAAATGTACTTTAAACCCAAGTCAACTTCTTTTGTGTTAAGCAGGTACTCTTATGCTTTGTGTAACAACAACCTGCAAGTTTACTTACAGTCACACTATTGCAACAATACAGAATCTTTATGATCTATCATTTCTTTAGAAATTATGACCATTTGAGTGATCGCATGCAACCAAAATCATAGCTATCTGGAGACAGGTTTGAATTGATCTGATATGTTCCAGATCCAGTAGCAAGAAGGCAGTTAGACTTCAATGGTCAAGATCGGGAAGGAAAGAACTTAAGCCTTTCCAGCGCATAAACTCTTAACAAACAACCTAACACAGGCATGAATTCTTAACCTTACTAGTGGCAAGCTCAGGAAGCCTGAAATGGACACCTACAGATAGCCAAATCCTCTTAAATCCCCTGAAAAACTACCTTTACTTCTATTTAATAAAAAACTGTCATAAGACGTGATCACTGATTATTTTAAATTCGAGGTCTCAGAAATGCGTCGCTACGGTATATTTCAGAACTTGTATCTAATGTATCAATTAACTTATTAATTTTAATTTATTAATCTGTTTCTGAGGTTTTATCATGACCTGAGACAGACCATTTACCTTTTTAGGCCACCATTTTCTCTGCCTTCCAGGTTCTTATTATTCTCATCATATCCTCATCTTGTACCTTCGGAGGCAAAGGTTTGCTACAACTTCAGTATTGCACAAGAGTACATTCTCACAGTATGCAAATGAGAATACACAACTGATTCATATAAGAGAAGCATAAGACAGTATTTACCATCTGGATCCTTACCCAGCACCAAATTCTATAAGGTTTTTCAATATTCAGTTAAAGATTTCATTCAGCAGCCTTAACTGATGCATCAGAACTCCCTTATTTAGTCCTTTACAATTTGAAGAAGTCATAGTTTTATTTTCTCTCATTACTTCTCACCACGTTTTAGTCAAATTAAGCCTAAAAGCTCCCAGTGGATCAATTCCACTCAAATTGTTTGACTCAACACAAGTTCTCCTTGGCTGTGATGAACAAAACCAACTCACCTCATCACACTTCCCGAACAGCTAAAAGGTTTTCAAGTGTGCAAAGTACTACCTGACATTAGGTCACTGTATGGTTTGTCACCAACAAAAATTATTTCTTGGTATCTACTTTTTATTTACAAGCAGCTTTGGATGCATGACAATACTTGACTACTCAATCCAAGACCTTTTAAAGTTACTTTAATGCAAGAAACATTGAGAAATACTGTTAGTCTGGCTGTATCAGTATTGCAATCCCTAAAATATTTTGTTATCCCAGTTTTAAACTTGTTCACACAATTTTTCTATGACACAAACTATAGTCACAATCAAATCACACATTTGAATAAGGTACATATACCTCCTCTCAAATAATGAAGAGTGCTCATATTTATCAACACATTATGTTTTCATATTCACACTACTCCCCCCATCTCTTATACATTTATGATTTAAGTGTGGTGTCACAGCACAAATTTTAATTTTATTTTTTTAAGTGATTCAGTCCTCAGCAACATCTAGTCTTTATTACTGGAAAGATTTGTAATGGTATTTTTTGCAATTTTCCCACCAAAGACTAGTAATTGTCTAAATACTCTAAGAAGGTTCCTAAAGTCACCTAAACTCTCAGAATCTTTGCTTCCACATACATAGATACATAACAAAAGAGTTTTGCAGAGGGACTAAAAAGAGCCTATTTATTAAATGCTCTAATGATTATTCAAGACATCATCAGTTAGAAGCATTTCCTTAAGAAGTCCTCCCCTAGGTATAACAGGAAGTGTTATATATGGCTGGGGCAAAACAAAAAAATCTTCAAACCTTATTCCCCACAGTGAAGAAGTTTCTATTTCCATATGAAGTTTTGCAAATACTTGGATAATAGCCTCCAGATGTGAGAGAGAGGATTCTTCATAACCAGCTCAATGCTGTGTGTTAATTCATTTCCTCTTCCAAAGAGAAGGTGGTGCTACCAAAACAACAGCATTTGCATTTCCACTGTGAATTGACTGTTAAGGATTCATTTTGAAGTGATTATTTAAGATCAATTCTCACAACACAATCGTGTTTTAGGGTTTCACATTAAACACACTTAGAGAGCTATGTTGCCAACAATACTGATGTTGTAAAGTATCCATGTCTATTTCTACACTATGGTACAGGTGCATCCCATGGTACATCCTACACTCTCTTCTTGACTGTTAACCAGAAGCAGGGTACATATAAAGAGCACCGTGCTTTTGTGCACTACTTGTGTTTTGTAGTAGGTTAATCCTGGCTGGATGCCAGACACCCACCAAAGCCTCTCTGTCACTCTGCTCCACTGCTGGACAGCGGAGAGAAAATATAACAAAGGGTTCCTGAGTTGAGATACAGAGAGAGATCACTCACCAAGTAACTCTCAGAGGCAAAACAGGCTCAAATTAGAAATACTGAATTTATTACCGACAAAATCAGAGCAGGATAATGAGAAATAAAACCTTTAAACACCTTCCCTTTAATCCCTCCCTCCTTCCCAGCAGCACAGAGAGACAGAGAACGGGGATTATGGTCAGTTTGTCACATGTTGCTAGTCCCACTACTCAGGAGAGGAGGAGTCCCACTGCTCCAATGTGGGCTCTCTCCTACACGAGACAGCTGTCCAAGAACTTTTCCAACAGGAGTCCATCCCACAGGCAACAGTTCTCCAAAACCTGCTCCAACACAGGTCACTCTTCCACGGGGTGCAGTCCTTCAAAGACAGGCTGTTCCAGTGTGAGTCCCCAAGGGGACCTACCAGCAAGCCTGATCCAGCATGGGCTACTCTCTCCATGGGTCTGCAGATCTCTCCCTGCTCCAGACAGGCCTCTCACAGGGTCACAGCCTCATCTCAGGTATCCACCTGCTCGGGTGTGGGTCTCCTCCACAGGCTGCAGGTGGATCTCAGCATCTCCATGGTCCTCTGCAGGCTCCAGGGGCACAGCTACTTTACCATGGTCTTCAACACGGGCTGCAGGGGAGAATCTCTGCACCCTTGTATCACAAATACAAAACCCTCCCCCATAGCTTTGTCTTTGGCAGTGGTGGGGTTTAGATTTGTTTGCTTTTTCTCCTTCTTCTG
>VZSR01003049.1:2182527-2219553 GCA_013398615.1 Brachypodius melanocephalos
AAGACAGGCAGGTACCAAGCTCAAAACTAAGGCACTACAAAATGGAATTAATGCAAAATGCACGTCTGGTGGTTTAATTTTATTTTTAATTAGCCCCATCAAAAACAAAGTTTCTGAAAATTCTTGAAGCACAGCAAAAAAATTGGACCTGAAACTTATCTGGAGTGATTTTCCTGGCTGAATTAATTTCCTAATAAGGAGGAAGAAAATTATTTCTAATAAATGTACGAAAAGTATTGTATTTGTAGAATCCATTAGCAAGACTAAATTATTTTACTGTGCATAATGTCAAATACCCCTAAGTAACAGTCTGACTTCTGACATATGTGAAATGAGTAATATTTTTAAGAAATTTTCCATTTAAAAGTTGTTATTACAATGGAGTAGGAGACCAAAGGAAAAACAAAAGGCACTGATATTGCTGATATAAGGACAGAAAAGTCAAATCCACAGTGCTCAGCAAAAGGATAATGCTAAAAACATAATGATTATGTGTAGGATATTCAGCTTCTGAGAAATAAGCCTGTAAAATCAGTATGACACATCTGTGCATGTGATTCTAAGCAAATAGGTAGCAAAGAACAATATGAAAAGTCTTCAAGAAATTCATATTACCATCACAACTGCCAACATCAAAAGTGTTGAAATATTTAAAATAAAATATATTATTTATAGAAAACATTTTCCTGGACTTTACAGGACAGTATTTAAAATGTTTGTTTTAATGTTTTTCATTTTATGATACTACACGTAGACGTCTCTTTTTTGAGCATGGGAATAATGTGCATTTGTATGCCCAATGAAAAAGTAAAAATGAAAAGGCAAGGACAGGAGAACAACAAAAAAAAGACTAAAAACCCAGGTTTTCCCATTTGTGTCTCTGCATCATACCTGTTTTTATCTGCTGGGTCTTGACATTTATGCCCAATCACCAGTAATAGGATTACATTTTCATTTGTTTCTAACTTTGTTAAACATTTTAATAGTATTTTCAGGCAGTATAGCTATCTTGAGCAGATTGAAAATTATCCCAAATCCAGAATATGTACTCTGTTTATAAAACCATGACATTTTCTTCCCCAATAAAGGAAAAAAAAATCAAATTTCTCCTTTTAGAGTTTTAATATATCTTTCTGGACTTGCAATATTGTTTTAGAGGATATTATGTCACATATCTCAGAGCAGTGATGGCTTTGCTCTGATTTTCTGCAGTTATTTTAATGTCAAGCTAATAAAGTCTTGACTGGGAATTTTTCTCTAGTATTTTGAGAACTTAAGTAACTCCTTGTTTCCATCATGAGAGTTCTGCAACTATTTTGCCTATCAGTTCCATCAAATTCCTTCCTTGTCGATAGCTAGAATATGACCGTAATTGCTGTACCTGCCCCTCAACATTCCTCCTATGTAACCACAGTTTTATGGCTACTGATTTTGTTAAGATAAGAAGCTGGCAGTACACCACATATCAAGTGTTGATGATGTTTTTTAAGAAGTTCCAATAAGGAGTGTCTTGTACTAAAACTTCATTTTTGAAAAATGGAAAGCTCACTGAGCTCCCAAATTTCCATTTCCTTGCTCTGCTAGAAAGACTTCAGATAAAGACATATTTTTTATTTTAAAAAAACCTTATGTATTTAATGTTTACGTATTTAAATACATTATTCAAGTTCAGTCTCACAACTGATGCTGCTGGACTTAGCTGAAAGTAACATTTCACTAAACTACATTGCTGCAATCAGCAACCTGCTAGTACCAAATACACTCTAAATAGCTGCCAGCAATATCCTCATAAACAGTGCCTAAAACAGGAATCACACAAAATTTCTGAAGGTCCAGTATAGTTAAAAAAACCACTTGAGGCATAGTAGCTCTGTATTTGAAAAACATTTTGGCATGGTCATCCAGAAAAATCACTTATCCTCACCATGACGAAACCTGACAAATTTCAATGCCAAAAGTACAAAACCACACAGGAATTGAGACTTGAGAGAGGTTCTTGAGGTTATACCCCTTAAATTACTCTAACACCTAGTTCAATATTTCATTAGAAATGTTTTGTTACCCACCAAATTTTACAGTTTCTGAGTTTTTTTAACTCATTCATTAAACTCCAGCACTACAACAGATGCTCAAGACAGTGCATACTCTGCAACAGTAACTTTTGCCTTCACTTGAAATAGCTGGAAAATTAATCTGATTCCCTTTCTAAGATCAGACAGCTGAAACAATGTTAATCTGTGCCTCAAGCGTGAACATAAATTTGGTACCCAGTGGCACAGAATTTGATCACCTCACAAGTATCTGCATCTGTGACACAATGTCAAAGAGAAATTTGAGAAGCTTACAAAGAATGCACCAAGCTTCAGCACAAAAAATTATGATTGCCCAGAACACACAGAAAGCAGCCACTTCATTAACAGTACTGGACTGAAGTGGCTTGAAGCCAAAATAATGCTTCATTTAAAAATCATCTTTGTTTCTCTGACTCAAAAATTACAGAGATTACACTTGCTCAGCTGCAATGATCTCAGAAGAGTAGCCCATATGCATGTCCTGGTGGTTCAATATAGCATAAAAACCCCAGTAACTGGAAAAACTAAAAAAAGGAGGGGAAATGTTACCTGTAGAAGGACAGAATAGCTCTCTTTCACATACAAATTCTGCAGAATGACAATAAGTTGACTAGACAACTGTCAAAATAAACGACAGTCTTTCTTAAGTGTACATGAAGTATTAGACATAGGCAGAAAATTTTACTTTTTCTAAAAACCAAAAACAACAACAAAAAAAACCCCAAAAAAACCCCAAAACCTCCCCCCCAAAAAAACCCCCAAAAAACTATACTAAAACCATTCTAGACTGTATAGTTATTACCTTGAGATCCTTAATCCTATATAAAAGTACTATGTCTCTTAAGCTTGCTTACACAAGATTTTAAATACATGAAGCTCCATGGCTCTTATTTTTCAGAAGCCTTGAATGGCTTTTAAAACCACAAAACTCTTTCATTCATGTTCGGAAATTTGTCTTTCTGGGGTTTTTTTTCAGTATTTTGTTCTAATTTTTTTTTAATCACCCTCATGACCATAGCATGCAGATCATGTACTGGTATACAGAACCCATTCACAAAAAAAGCCCCGGTACCTTGCTATCTTTGCTTTCTCATCTTCCCATCCTAAAAAGAAAACTCTAACACAACAGTTTTTAATTCTGATTAAACTGGTGGTCTTCTTTTGGTTTTTTTAAAATTCAAAATCAACACATTTCTCAATTCATCCTCATAGTAGAGGAAAGAAAAGTTCAGAATGCACTTTGGCCTACGAATTGTAGAGATAGGCAATCGTCTTCTGAGCTGCAAGAAGTCACTGGACGTCCTAAAAATGCTGTTACTTAAGTTTTATGGTCAGGAAACAAAATCTGTCAACTACAATCTTTGCCACCTAAAACTCAAACATTAAACTGAAGCCACCTAGCACCTTAAAAAAATCGCTGAGACCTAATATTTTACTATGAATTTTATGGGAGAATACTGGAGGTGGAAACAAGCAGATGCTGACCAAATAACTGATCTTGAGGAAAAGGCTTCAGTATTTTTACTCAATAGTCCCAAAATACTGATACATTCACGATAATATTAATTACAGAGCTCTGTTCCAGATGTTTAGAGTAGAGCAAATAACCCTAATCCAGATGGGGCTCAAATTCCTAACCAATGAGAGAGGCCAAAAGATGTTACTCTCAGATTCCACTATTGGCAACTCCTCACTCACGGTAAGTACTGCCTGTACTAAGGATCAAAAAGAATTATCAAAGGGAAACAATCCAGCAAAGAAAACTGAAGGATGGAGGGAAATACTTCCTGCTGCCCACTTGAAACCATTGCCTTGTTTAACATTATAGGCCTCTTTTGCCAGAGCTCTGACAGCTCACATATAGGGTTAAAAAACGGTGAAATCATGGGGTAACATTCAAATCAGGTAGTGATCATCTGCATATTGTTGACACTGTGTCTACAGTATTTGTTTTGAATTTGCCTAGGCACTGCCTTCAGGTCAGACAACAGCTGATTCCTGTGTCAATCAGGTATTGAGAACCCAAGTGGTATGAAAGTAGTTTTCCATCACTGAATAAACTTTTCCAATTTAAGCATTATGTGTCCTGTGTGCTCATCATTCCTCTGGGGTGAGAAAGCAGTATCTCCTAGTCAGCAGTCTTAGAGAAACTCAGGAAACCTGTAAAATCTTCCCCCCTAATTTCAGTATGATGGTTTCGCAAGCATTTTGGTCAGAATTAAGACAGCACAAAGTAAGTTTAGACTAAAATAGGTATTAGTATCCATTCTCATAAATTAACCTAAATTTCTTTGTGCTGGTCAAACCTCTGAACATTTGTTCCATTGGTCATGAATAGTATCAGCTCCTCACAGGTTTTTTTCATATACTATCAAAGACTTGCCAGGTAATTACAGATTTTTGAATCAGGAGTCACTTAAGGTCTCCAGAATTTATATACAAACAAAAAGACTGAACTCCAGGAATCTCCATATACTACTCAGATGTGAATATATATAAAGTATATCCACACATTAATTTCTTAAGCATTATTTTGAAGTTTTCTGAATTAGAGAGTACCAATAAGGGCTTACTTCAATAATAATATCAAATTAAACAACTAAACCCAACAAGCCACAAACCAAATGATACGAGGTGAAATCAAATTATTTCAAAGTAAGGATTTGTATAATCAAAATTATCTACATAACTTCATCCAAAAGTTTCTGGCAACATTCCCACACTGCTATTTTCATAGAAGTCTCCATATACAAACAAACTGCTACTAGAAAAGCAGGCAAAATTCAGTTCTAACATTAGCTGAAGTTTGAATTTGAATTTCAATGCATATAACCACTAAAAATTGCAACCTCCTTGTAAACACTGTCTCTAAGAAGACTAAACAAAATTATGTTCAAACATATTTCAACAGCAGCTGGATTTTTGGGATTCCTATCAAGGAGTCCTTAATAGTTCTGCACAACTCTCAGATCCCAAAGTGTAAAAAATGTTACTTAAGTGAGTTAAAGAAGAAGAGTTCTCACTTTCTATGGACAACTCTGGTAGCATTTCATGTGCAAGAGTAAACTTGGAAACATAAGCTCTGTGGAGTGTTAATGACTGGCTTCAATATGACACACACACACAAAAATATTCTAATACTTGCATTTTGCATGCAGTGCATGCTTGGGGGAGAAAGCTATTTATGGTGCCTACCTGCTGGATAGTATAATTTTTTTTTTTTTTTGCATTATGTGTGATTACCTGGAAATAAAAGTTTCATTTCTGTCTATATGTATGTATCCATACAGTTATCCCTCTACAGACAGACACACATCCTTAGCACATGTTAAGAGGTTAGCATGTGTCTTTGTTTAAAGAACAATCAACTACAGCAGGCATTAGGAAGGGAAAAAACAGTAAGCATCAGAGCTAGCATGAAGACAAATCTGTTTGCAAGCACTGGCCTGCACCGCCTACTCTAGTTCAAGTCACAGCACAAGACTCAGTAGTTTGGACTGCAGAACAGGAAAAGACCAGTCTAAACATTAGAGACTGCATCTCATAACCATAATACTGGTACAGAAATGAAAGCCATCATGCTTAGGGAGGCCTGAAAAACACTGAAACCTCAAAATCTTCTTTTGTACAAACAGGACAGACAATAAGAGAAAAAGACAAAACCAAACAATCCTAAAGAAAGGAGAGGTGTTATCTAAGTATTTCTCTATATTTATTACTACATCAATTCTGAACTCAAATATAAAATCAGTTTATTTTGAAAGCAATTACGTATTAGGATGAATGGTATCTATTACTGCTGTTACTCAGCTAAACATTAGAAAATTTATTGTGGATTCCCCAATATTCACGCTTGTTCAAAATTACTGGCGCCAGCAAAATCCACACATTCATGTATAAACACAGCACTGATCTCAATTGTTTGTAACCAGAGGACATTCTCCTCTGCTTCTTAGCTTCTTTTCTCAGACATGTAAGGCCAGTACCTCATTCTCTGCACCAACATTTGCAGCTCCCTGAAACAAGGGACACACTTCATTTTGTTTAGAGATACTGCTTCACAAATAGAGGTGGTGGAGGGGTGTTTGTAGAATTTCTTAGGGTGTAGTTTCATGGCTGTGTGAGTCAACCCAAATCTGCCAGATCTGTCCCTCCATTATGTCAGCACGTAAGTGGCTGACAAGTGACACTACTGAAAAATCCCTTTTTCTGCCCAGGTTACTTTTCAGATGTATCTGCTCCTTGAACCAGCTCATTACATGGCTGTAAAAATGACAGGGGAGGCTGAGATTACTTCAGCCCAATCTCAGGGTGCAGTTTAATGACTTAGAAATTGATTTAGTAAGGTCAAACTCAATGACTACAGTGTTTTAAATTCACCTGTCACTGCAGGTAATAGTTCACCCAATATTGTCACAGAGCTTCTGTGAAAGCAAGGAGGGGGTAGTAGGTGACTGCGCAAGTCACGCTAATCCAAATGAAACCTTACCTGGAAAAACTGTTTTTGAATTGGATCAATTCCACAATCCAATATCCTGCAAGCCACAGACACACCTGGATAGGCACAGGGAAAAGTATGGTCTGCAAGTAGCAAGAGTATTTAACTGGCTGCAAGTGCTGGCTTTGATGTTTGTGCTTCCATACACCAGGGTTTGATTCAGGGCAATCCTCCACCTACTGGTGTAGCAACTCCACCCTTTCCAACTACACCAGTTTTCCCCTCTTTCCCTACAATCACTATGTGTCTCCATTTTTTACTTTTTCTCCTCTAACTCTTCACAATCTTGATTTGTTTCTATGACTTTAGGAGTGCCGGTGACTCAAACAAGGAAAATTACTTTGAGTCATCATCCTTCCTGAACAGCAGTGGCAGCAGCGGTGAAAATGAGCAACTGTTTCTTCAGCAGTAGCATCACACGAGAAGTACCCAGAAGTAGTCGGTCAGATACAACAGTGCCAGGAGGACAAGCTTCCAGAACACAATTCTGGCAGACTATAAAGAGAACTAGCCTTTTTATTAATTTTTAAGATAAACTAAATTGATTTAGACTATGTTAGAATATCCACTATGCAGGTCAGCTTAGGTTACTAAACCGACTTGCAATATTCTACAAAACCAACCTGTCATTACTTACTCCTCCATGTTGTTACACTCCTGATGAAATAGGTTTTGCCCACAGCTTTGTTTTTGAGCAGAAGATGAATAAAGATGATGAAAAATCATGGGAAAACTCTCAACGAATCTTGTTTCTAAAATTCTGAGGTTAGTTTTAAAACTAATTTTCTGGGGACGCTGCATGATGCCAGGCTATTAACAAGTGTTGAGCGGCATCAGTTCAGATTTCTGTACAGAAACAGCCCTCATACAGACTGAAGTTGGAGTAGCTCTGAGAAGTCTCAAGACAGTGTGAATTAGGGCACAGCTCCACAGTATGAATTCTCAGGAGGCAGAGCCTGTGAGAGAGAGTCCCTCAAGGCATTTCTCAAACCAGCTCCACTGCTAGATAAAAATCTAATGGTAAACTCCATTCTCACAGACATACACAGGTATCAGAACCCAGTTTTAGCATCAAATATGGAGTGACACACAGAGCTCTAATTCTAGGATGAGTATTCTTTAATCTGCATAATATATCCAACTCAGACAAGAATGCTCCAATTTGCACAAGAACCTAAACTAAGAACAGTATCTAAAAATGTCAAAGTGAAACAAAATTAAATGGCAGCTTTTCAATCTATAATCTGACTAAAGGTCATTTAACCTTTAAAGGGAAACAGGCTAGAACTGAAAGACCATAACTTTGGAAAACATTACACATCACCCCCGCTTTGCCAGTTGAGATTTAGAAACATAGACACTAAGCTTTACTCCCATTTCAAAGGGATTTTTTTAATGGCTTATTAAATTTTCTACTGACCTACTTCCAGCTTTATTAATGTGTATATGTTCTACAAAGATATAGTTTTTGTACTTGGTGAGCCCTCCATTTCCTAAAGCAAAATTCTCATTATTTTACAGCAGTCTAGACTACCAGTTTCAAGTGGAACAAACCTGAAATCTTATTTCCAGATTTCCCAATTTCCCTTCAGCTACAGTTATGTACACTTTCATATTCTACATATATTTTCTAAGAAAAAATGTTACTAACAGCTCACAAACACAACTCCTAGACTGTCATTTAATGATTTCACATGAGCAAAAATAGTACTTCTTGCCACTGATATTCTACTGGTAATAGCAGAAAAAGGAGCTTTCAAGAAGAGATGGGTTAGAATTTTTCAGGAATGATGGCACATGTCAACTACATTTATAAAGGATGATTGAATTAGGTATTTAAATAAACATGCATTTTCAAGGAAAAAAAGCTTTAAAGCTGCCCTGCATTCTTCATTTGCCTTCTAGGTGAATGCATGTTCACTGTGCACCACTGTGTTGATGAGAAACACCTGTTAAAATCTGCACACATAGGGCCACTTTTTTCATCTCTCACAGATCACCGAGTTGTTTTTAACAAACACCATAACAAAGTACTGAGTTTACCTGCTTTATTTTTCTTACTGCAACAGCTTAGGAATTAAACCTCTGTTCATGTACTCCACAATACATTGTGCCATTGTGCAAACAAAGCAGCATAATCTCTGAATTATTCCTCTTCACTACGTCACGTAAACAAAGTTTTTAGAAGAAAAATTATTTCCTTTATGACTGACAGGAATAAGGCCCACAGATGTCTCTACTCTGTTCAGCACCAATTAGACAAGTGTTCCATCTCTGAAACCTTTGTCCGACTGCCACCAAGTTTTGAACTAATGTAACTTCAAGGAAGATCAGTAACAAAGAAATTAAACTTATTTCATTAGAAAAGCAAGGTAAAAACATTTTTCCAGGCAAAGTTCTATCACATAGACAAAGTAAACTGAGACACACAAATGTTTTCCGCCAGTTCTTGAGAGATTGATTTTTCAGTACTTAAAACAACAGCAATAAGATTTTCATAGTAAGCGTAAGTTTACAGCTGGTCTTTCAATGGGCTTGCACATTAGATGCACAGTTTTAAGATCAGTAAGTTACATAATATTTTAAAAATATTGTAAGACTGCACATGTTAGGCTATTTCCTCATGGTAAATCAGGCTATTTCCTCAGAGAGCCATAAGAAAGAGAGAGACAACTGCAGAAGAAGAGGAATTATTTAATGATTGCAAGCAAATTCTAATACTATTAAAGTACTAAACTAGCTACTTTCATTTTTAAGCATTTTTCAGGTGCTGTAGACACCAAAGAATGGTGAACTGGAGAACTCCAGAAATATCCAACTTCTCCAAAATCCTTTTTTAAAAATGTTCTTTTTCTTTCTCTTTTATCTTCAGCATCTGTTCAAAAATTATAGGTAAACAGAAAAGACATGTCTCTTTGATGCTTATGAATGTATTTTCCCAGCACAAAACTTTTTCTCTGTTTCAGTAGTCTGGAAAGTTTTGACAAATCTCATGGAGAGAGATGTCATCATTTCTAGCATTAGAAACTGAAGACATGAGGCCTAAAATGCTAATGATTACCAAACTGTATTCCAGCAAAACATGACAGGCTGTACGCATGGAAGACAATAGAGTACCATTAGGATTAGGTAATATAACTGAACAACTAGAAAGAAACAGGAACTCACTTGAGAGTAAGACAGTAAAAAGGCTGATCAGCCTTCACAGTGAATTTGAAAGACTTTTTCCCCCACTGCAGTTGCAACACTGATCCTAACACTGAAGCTCTGACACCTCCATCAGATAAGCATGTATCCTTGGTCTCACATAAATAAAATGTACGTTTAGAATATCCACATGCTATCCAGGTACCAGAAAGCTTTCAATCTTCATTCCTGAGCAGCAACTACATTGTGCCAATATTATCTTTGTTTCTCCTTAGCAGTATTTCATCATGCTCAAGAGATCTTTACAACAGCCAAATTCTGATGTCAACACAGCAGTGGGAATACAGTTCATCAGTTTACTGCAGCTGCAAAGCCAGTAACACACATTGCTTTAAGTAACACCAATAATAAGTATGTGTTTTAGATTGATTTCTAGGTAACAATAGTGATTAACAAGATACTGCAGACTGGAAACAAAACCTCAGATATGAACAATGTTTAACACAGACTGGGGACTACACAAAAGTTTGGTTTCTTTAACTACCAAAATGGCTAAATGGCTATAATATATACTGCGAGCCAAAGATCTGCTAATTGTTTTGTCTGTTGTTTTTCTTTTACATAGCAGAAGATGAACATTGACATTAAGCAGACAAAAGAGTACAAATTGATTCAAGTAGACAAGGTAGAAAAGAAACCACATATATATGTTCCCTTTCTAGCAGTCATCTCTATATTACTGTCTGCAAGCCCAGGGATAATTTTTCCTTCATTTCATAACACTGGTAAGAGAACAACACTTCCTTTATGAGTCTTTGACCACAGCTAACGCTCCAGCTGTTTTGCAAACTTAGGTATACAAACTCCTTATAAGAATGCAGTATGTCACAGACTTTGTATCCAAGCTTTATTTAAATTCACAAAACGTGCCCCACACCGTACCATAAAAATATATCCTAACCTGCATAAGCACCTAAAGTGATTTGTATGATTAAATCATGTCACTTATACTGAAGACAACATCAGTACAGCTCTGGTCTGCCACAGGCTTCCAGTATGCCTCTAAGTAATTATTTAGCCTTCAACAGTTTGTTTCAGTTTTAGAGGAGGGAGACAAACCCAGAAATTTGTAATTTATTACTATCACAACAACTCTTATTCATCTTTTTTCCAAGGTAAATAATCTTGTACTTTTCAAACTGCTAATCAGTCTTTCTAATACTAATGTTAATACAGTACTTGGTAAGTGATTACATACACACATACAAAAGGAAACACCACAACCAAAATCTTGAAGCCACTACTTGGTTCCATTCACATTAAAAAACTTGTTCCAGAGTTAATCAAGGTTGTTTAGTAGAGAAGTATATTGCTCAAAGACCACCTTTTTTATTTATCAAAGATGGAATACTATAACTGAAGGAAAATACTTGAAGAAAAGAATATTGTGTGCTGTATTTTGAAACAGTAAAGTCTGAAGACCTGCAAGCTAGCATCCTACCTATTACAAAGTTTCTATACAATGGCTGTAAAACAGCCTGCAAGACAGTTTTCACAGAAAACATTAGTCATTTTCTGGGTTTTTTAGGAGAGGCCTGATATACAGAAGCCTGATTATGAGGCCTGATTTACAGAAGCCCTGGGCACGCAGAAATGTAACTTAATCAAAGAAACTTTCGGTCTGAACATATGAAGTGCAACAGAATGCACTTCACTTCAGAAGCCACAATTTAGAAATACCAAATCAGGCATATGAAGCCAGCTTGTCTTTCTGGTATTGGGGTTTGTTTTTTTCCTTTTCAGTAACTCTTCAGTTCCCCATCATTTAAATGCAATTAACATCATGGAGTCACCTCACAAAAAAGCATTAGCATAAGAATAAGATTAAAAAATCTTTGAAGTTTATAGTAGAATAAATAAGGGTATAAAGACTCCTGAACTAGTCTGTCCATCTCAGCGGTCAAACATCAGAAGTTATCATTTCTAATTCAGCAACCTTTTGGATTCCCCCTTCTTTCAAATGAGGGGCCTTTTTTTCTTTCACAATACATTTATCTTAGTGTTGCTGGGAAACCATTAGAATAATATTGTATATGTGAAATTGCCATTAATTACTGACGCACTCGTAACAAAAGAAAATTATCAGATACAAAAACAAAGGAAGAGTGTCATCATCAATCAGTTTGAAATTCAGTAACATCTGGGTGAACTTGGTAAGCCTACACAGTCTGTTCCTCTAAGGACTGACAAAATTGGGACATTTACAAAGCAATTGGTTAATATTCCATCGGAACAAAAAATCATAACACAATTTCTTCTTCTCAGACTAGTGGCTTGTCCTAGTTAATGAAAAACTTGACTGTTACAAGACTCAAACTAATTAAGAAGATTAAACTATGAGCAAAATCAAATTAAAAATTTGGCTTTAGGCTTATGTGGCCAGCAAAAACTCAAGAACGCTGCAACTGCAGTCTGCAGTTAAATACAATTAATGAAAGTTTAAAATTATTAGAATAACTGTGGATCATTTCTGTAACCTGGCTGTATGACCTCCACAAAATTACTTATACATCTTAAATATAAGCATGTAAATACACGCAAGTCACCTATGTCATCTAAGACCATGCGAGCAAAGAGCATTTATTAGTTAATATACTATTCGACCCACTTAACATGTACATACCTTTTCCTCTCAAACATACCAAATTCTTGTGGGTGACACAACAGATTTTCTTCCACCAGATGATATTTTAATTGTTATTTTTCAATATTGTTTAAAATAACTACCTAAGTAAAACCCAGGTCAGATCAAAGGTCCATCTAACTATACAACCTGAGACAGCAGCCATTAACCTACACAGAAATATCAGGGTTAGTTAAGAGTAACTTATTTCCCCTTTCACCTAACTACAGCCTACTCCAAAATTTAAGTAGCAACAAGCAATCTTTCTTAATTTTATCATGATGTAACAGATCCCAAAAAACCACCTGTGCATGATATGACAAATTGTTAGGATAAGCTGTCTCTAGTGGTACAGAAACACAATAGGCCTAACTACAAAGGCGCCAATACCTAATAACCAGAGGAATACGCAGAAAGACAATGGAAAGAAGGTGAGGGAGGGTGTTTGTTTCATTCTCACACAAATACATATAATAACTAAGAAAACCAAGGGACAAGATAGGGAAGACTTCAAGGCACACCTGGAGTGCTAACCTCTCCAGATGATCACAAGCTAGGCCTTGGGTGGGCATGGCAGGGGGAGAATTGGAGAGCAGATGAAAGGGTATGGGGGGCATTGAAATCAAATGTAACTTTCACAGCAAATGCCTTGCTTAACTGTCACCACGGGAAAAAGAACAAGACTACTGGACTGATGGAATAACAAAAGGACAATCACTGCCCCAAAAAATCCAAACCACCACAAAACAAAACCCAGAATCCTAACCCAGCTATGATAAAGAATTGTATCTCCTTCACTAAATTCTAACCTATAAAACCTAATTTCACAGAAATATATTTAAACGTTGTCTTAAACCTGTGTTTAAAGTTTCCATGCTAAAATAAATTTATCACTTATTTTCCTTTCAAAAGTTTCAGAACCTTTTTTTTTTTACTTTTACATGTTTAGTGTCTGATTAAATGTGCTTTTTACAGACTTCATGAATTAGTATGGTTTACACTGATATCTCTAGGAAAATGTGGCACTGTAAGAATTTTCTTTTTTTCTTCAGACTTGTCTTACACTTTGCCAAACTATACAGTTTTTAGTACAAAGCTTTATCTGAATTTATCATCATGCATTCTTTCTTTTACATTAAAAATTCTAGCAGGAATGAGGGTTTTAGAGAAACCATACAAATGTCCCCATATCTATCCCAAAAGAAAACATTTGCTAACTTTTACATTCAAATCAACTCTGAAATTCCTTCAACATTCTAAGGTAGGACTGCCAAAAAAAGAAGTTGGTTTTTCCCCTGTGCCAGCCCAAGTATTTCTGAGTTCTCCAGATAAATTACAGGAGAAAATGGTTCAGGTTAAAATTAACATAGTTGAAGAGGGGTGGGTGTTCTGTTGTTGGTTGGTTTGGGGTTTTTTTCCCTGCTAAGGTTTAAACCGCCCAACCCTTCCATTTTGGTGTGCAGCAAAACAAAATGCTTGTAAAGAGGGTACAGAATAGAGGTTGGGACAAGCACGTGAGAGCCCCACATATTTCGATGGCAGTTCTGGCTTTGCCTACAAGGGCTGTTTATGTCAGTCACTGAGAAAATCAGCCTCTATGCATTTTAGATTGATGAGGCTATTTGTAATGTATTTGACAATTAAGTATACACTATTAATCTTACTCGTAATGACTGAAATGTTTTATATAAATGACATTTAAATATTCTCTTGTGATCAAAGTTATAGCTGAGATTTAATAGTTTACTGACAGCAATATGCAAGTCTGGAGTTTAACACAGCAGTAAAATACAGTCAATTTTGAAAAAAATTCCATAGTCATAAAGAAGCTTTGCAGCAAAGCAGATGCCAAGTTTCTGAAACTTCTTTCAACCTTCAACTATCTTACAGAAAGAAATATAATACTGCTAACACAATTCTCTCAAGTTTTATTTCGGTTCATGTTTGGTCTTGGAACTGAAGGAGGGCTTCTTGGGTGCCTTACAGTTGGGTTTTTTCTCTTCTATCACCTGGTTATGTCAAAGTTTACCACCCCTCTTCACAAGCCTTACCCAAATTGTCAAGCATCTGACTTGCGGCTCTAAAACCAATCCCTATATAACTTAAACATCTGTCCTGTAAAGAGGAAGACCTAAAAAAAAAATTATTTTGTCGTCAAAAGTACAGTAAACCTCAACACTGCTGCTACATGCTAGCTGCCTAGTTTGAGTTAAACTTAGTGGGATCTATTGAATGGACACTTGACCTCAGGCACAGCACACCAGTTGAAATCATTTCTTCAACAGCTGAAACTATACATCTCATACTGTTCCACTCTAAGAAGGCACCAAACCATCAATGTAATCTAACACACCAGAAACTACCTTTGACTCCATTAAGCACCTGAACTTGTGTTTCACTTGCCATACATATGCAATCCTGAGGCATTTCCTTTCTACAGCCCTCAAAAAAAAAGAATGTTAATTTTAAAATTCTCAATATTTTCATTTTCAGGACAATGATAATGTTATCATACAGATGTATCAAAACACTTTGAAAGTATCTGGCCTACATTTTATTACCCACAACCCCAAGCAGAAGGAGGGAAAGGATATAAAAATATTCTTTTTAAAAGTCCTTGGCACAAAAGCTTCTGCTCAGGCACTCTGGGACAGGTGCCCAGAGCGTCTCAAGTTCCAATAAGAAAAGCTTTCATTAGGAGAAGAGGTCTAGACAGAAAAATAAAGATGAGATACCAGAAAACTTGCTAATAAGGACACAAGTTTGTAACCAATTAAGTCGACCATGACTTCAACAAGCTGAAAGAACAAAAATTTGCAGGAACTGACCCACATCCTGGTGGCCAAATGTCTAAGTTGCACATTTTCTCTAAGAAACACTTTCTGTAAGAGCATCTTCGCCTGATGCATGGCCAAGAAGACAAAAAATTCCACAGTTTCAAGACCTGATTCATGCCTGAGTTGGTACATTCTGTTAAAGCAGGCTTTTATCATTAAGGAATAATTAAAGTTCTGGAAAGCTATCTTTTGAAGAAAACTTGAAGAAATTGAACAAAACTTTTTCAAGTATTTCCATCCCAAGCACAGCATCATCATATTATTCCACATACCAAAATGAATTTGCTTTTGTAAATTAAGTTGATATGAAGAAACTTAGACTTCATCAAGAACACACACATTACGCAAAAGCATAAAGAAAAATATACTTTTTGGTTTAGTTCTAGAGTGGACAGTACTTCCCATTTTCTTGATGCTTCAATAAAGCCAATACCTGACGAAAAAATCCCTCTAACTCAGATGAAACTACCAATACAGTAAGAAAAATCTTTCTGTAGTGTCAGTGATGGTAGGTGCAGTAACAAAGTATTTCCATTGAAAGTTAGTCTCAAATTTTTTGGCTGTCTGAACTCTGTAACAATAATTCACTTAAAAAATGACAGGAAAAAAGTCTGCTCTTAGCCTGAAAATTATGTCTAACACACACACACACGTGTGAGTTCAGTAAAACATGTATAGGTAATTCTGAAGTTCTATTATTCCTATTATATAGGAATGACATAGTTCACCATTGCAAGTCCACCAACACGGACAAAATAAAATATCTGTTTCAAGGATCACCTCAAAACTGCATTCCTCCACATTCCACAGACTTTGATCCAAGGTATCTGTCTAAACAGTCACAACTCTAGTATCCTCTCCTGTAACTGGCAATATTCCACTGCAATTTTGAAAATACTAGGCTGGACTTGTCCATTCAATAATTTCCAAAACTGTAAATGAAGAACAATGCTCATTTTCAAAAAAAAAAAAAAAACCACTGACATATGCCTTGCTGCTTGAAAAGCAAAGCACAAAGCCTATGGTCTCTTCACATTTATAGCTAAGAAAACTTTTCAATGTACTAACTGACCAGCCAAGACCATGATTTCTATTTTTCACTCTTTGTGGAGTCACTGCTATCATGGGAAACAGATCATCATATGACAGAGTATTTCCAATCCCTAAAAATTAGTACTCCACCCTGGGCATAGGACCAAATCCTAGGTTACAAAAATCTTTGGTCCAAAGACCATGGTGTCAACAAACGAGCTGTGTCAATATTTGATCAATGCTCAACTTAATTCTCTATTTTCAGCATGGACTTAAGAAATAATACTACTGTATCACAGTAGCATTTAATTTTTTTTTCAGTGGAAGAAGGGCTTAATAAAATAAAAAAGACTCACACTCCCCCAGGATGCTGTCTAACAAGCAGAGAAGACATTTTTCTAACAATCTCTTTTGCTTATGAAAATTTAGCACTTTTGTCAGTTATACTAAATAGGAAAAAACCAGTACATATTACACTAAGTTAAAAAATCTGAGGCAGGTTCTACATTTGAAATTATTTCAAAATTCCATCCATAAACTCCAGAAATTAAGCTTGGTTTTTTGCAAACAGCGTGATCTTTTCAATCAAGAATATCCTTACGTAGATTGAACTTGTTTCTCCCACTCAGCTACACTTTCTTCAAATGCCAGAACCCAAAAAAACACCTAGCTTGCCAAAATAATTTTGCTAACATATCCTGCAATTATTACTTATGATTACACTTCAGACATCTCTGCTAAACTGTGGATATGTTTCATGTACAAATTATCAGTTAATGTATCAACTCTGGCACTGAGCAAACTCACAAGAGAACAGTAATGAATTACAAAAACGGGAAAAATAGGTCCTCCGCTTTTAAAGAAAAGCAATAAAGTCATATTCCCTTAAAGGCCTGCAGGCAGGAAGGACAACAAAACACTGGCAGTTCTCCATTCCAGTGATAAAACGTTTACCTTAAAAAGTAGAAGCTGCAGGGAGAGGGGTGGTGGTCAGAATTGCTCACCTTTAACCGTTTAACCACCTCATCGTTGGTAATTTTGTCCGTAATCTCCTTCACTCCAGGAGGATAGTAGATGATTTTACCATCGGCAGCAGGTTTTGGTTGGGTAGGAGGGAAGTCCATCCTGGCGCTGCTGGTTATAAACTTTCCTTCTCCACAGTCCTCTACCGGCCTCTATCGGTCAGAAAACAAAAGTTCAGCAGAATGGAAACGACTTTCTAACCCTCTTTTTCCATTCCTCACCCTCAATTCGCTGAAGGCCCCGGCTATCGCCCTGCCGGCCGCGCCCCCCAGCGCTGCCCCCGCCGCATCCCGGCGGGAGCGAGGCCCGGCCCGCCGCCGCTCCCCGCGACTCAGGCCCCTCCGCTCCCCTCCGGCGCCTCCTTTCATTGCGGGGCTGCTCCAGCCCAACACTGTTAGTTCGCAGCCGACGGTTTTACAATGAAATTTGGGGCCCAATCGAGGGATACCCCGCTGCCGAGGGTCCCTTACGGCCCGGGGCGTGGGCCGGGGACGCGTTCCCGGCCGCAGGAGGTGGTTCAGAGCCAGCACACCGGCCCCGGAGCCGGGAGACGAGGCCTAAACAGTTAGGCCTCAAAACTATCGGGAGGCAGAGAAGCCAACAGGAGAGGGGGAGGGAGGGAGGAAGGGAGGGAGGCGGCGGCGAGCGCAAACAAAACCCCCCCGCGACCCCACTCATCCCCTCAGAGCCTTCTGTCCGCCCTCCCGCGCCTCCAGGAACCCCACCGGGGAGGGGGCCCGGCCACTCGCCACTTTCCATTTGTTCCCTCAACTTCATGTCCCCTCAGCCCTCGCCTCGCACCCCCCCCCCGCCCCGCCGCCCCGCATTCGGCCGGGCCCACAAAGAGCCCCCCGCAGCCCCGGCTCCGCGCACACACCCCCGCGGCCGCGGGGAGCGGGGAGCGAGCACGGGGGGAAGCGGGACCCGGAGCCGCCTTTACCTCATGCAGATCCGGAAGGTGCAGCATTGAGCAGCCTCCGTGCCGGGTGGTGCTCGCCGCTCCGCCGCTACCCTGCCGGCCGCTGCCCTAGGCGCTCCCGCCGCCTCCTGCTCCGCGGCGCGGCAGCTCCTGCTCGGGAGCGCTGGCTGGGGGAGGGGGAGCGGCTCGGTGGCGGCAGCAGCGGCGGCGGCGGCGGCCGGGAGAGGGGGAGGCTCGGGCGGAGCGTGCGCCGCGGGAACCCAGCGCCGCTCTCCGCCCGCCCAGGGAAGCGCAGGCCGGGAGGAGCCTCCGCACCGCCCCCTCCCCTTCCCCTCCCTGCCCGCGGCCGGCGGCGACGCCCCGCCAGAAGCCCCCAGCTCCCGCCCCGGGGCGGAGGGCGAGGCTGTTCAGTAAGTCTGGCGCTACGGGGAGCGCCGCTCAGGGCGGCAAGTACTGGGCAGCGCTGCCTCAGCTTGGCGCCTAAATCTCTTGAGCGGCCGGGCCAGGCAGGCTCCTCCGGGGCGGCAGGGCCATGGCCGGCGCCGAGCGGTGATGCCCGGCTGCCGCCAGTGTCAGCGAGCGAGTCTGCGGGTTCCCGGCTGCAGGGCGGGAAGGCGAAAGTTACGTTGGTGCTTCCTTAGGGAGCCCGGGCCGCTCGTGGCTGCGCGGGCTCGTCTGGCCGGTCCCTCAGGCATCTGGGGCCTGGTCAGCGTGATAGAGATAACAGCGTGCGGAAACGGTGTGTGGGCTGGCACGGAGAGTGCGGTGGGCAGGCGAGAGTGAACAGTCCTTCTTCAGGCAGATAAGGGGAAAGAGCAGTATCCATACTTTGGTTATAAATCTTAAGGAGAAACTTGAATATGCAGACCAAAGGAGCCCTCCCCAGCCAACTCAGGAAATCCGTCCGAGCAAAATGTCTTTGTAATTTAATATTCATATTTCCAAGGGATGGGATATGTCTGGAAAGTCAATAGCAAAGTGGGATATATCTGTCTGTTTTGAATCTGCAGTATGTACCCTGTCTGTTTGAAGTATAAGTGGCTATGAAATGTTTCCTAGATGCCCGTGCTGCTCAGAGAAGGTATGTGACAGCTGAAAGATGACTTAACTGATGAAGAGTTGTTTTGATTCTTCAGCTGGTTACTTTTGTTCAAACGAGCTAAAAGTATTATTTTTCTTAATTTTGCACATCTCTAACGAATTGTCTTTAGAGCAAATTGAAGGTAGAGGTCAGGACCAGTCTCCATGGAGGGACATTTATTTCCATGGGGGTTGCACAGGTAAGACAAGAGCCTGACTAGGCACAGCAGGATGGCTAGCACGGCCCGGAACTGGTGAAGGAAAGATGCAGAAGGGTGAGGGGATGGTAAAGGGGTAAGTAAGATTATGGTGAAGTATGCCAAATTACAGCTTTACAAGGTGTAGGTGGAAAATGTACAAAGACTGAGAAGCTCTCTGGAACTTCTGGTGTAATAGCATGTGGGTAGGAAATTGCTCTCCTACACTTGTGTTCCTTGTCTCCCTGCAGTGTTGTCCTAGGGGAGTTAAAGCCTTGAATGTCCACAGCCTCTATGAAACCAGCTTAGAAGGATTATAGTAAAAGTGACTGAGAGTTGCAAGGAACACTTGGAGGATTTCAGACAGATTTTGAAATTTAGAAGGGTGTCATCAGACCAGGCATTTAAATCTGGGTGTGAATCCAGACTAAGATGAAATTATTCTCTCCAATCCATGGATTGTATCCATGCATTCATATTCCAACAGACAGGTGACCCTAAGGTTGTTCTGATTTTAGTAAATAAATAAAGCAAATTCAAAACATGTAATCTTTTTTCCGAATCCAAACTAAAGGGGCCATTTAGATTTGCCTTGGCGTTGAAGTACTCAGACTAGCTATCAGCTTTAATTTGTTGTCAATCAAATAAGATATAAGATGTCAGAACTTACATACATTGAACATACTTGGGTCTTCTATCCTTACATTTGTTACATAAAAGGTACTTCCTTCTCAAATCAAATTACTAATATAAACCATTTGGTGTAGGTTCCTTATTTTTAATACACTTCTATTAGCATGATAAATAAGAAAAAAATCCTAGAAGATTATTCTGTAACTAAATAAAGAATATATCAAAACCTCATGTGAGCTGGTTTCAGTTTAAATAGAAAAAAGAATCTAAATCAGTAAAAATAATGCAAGAAATAAATTTAAAGAGTCCATTGCTAAGGTTTTTTTTTCATGAACCAAACCTAAAGCTAGAAAGATGTTAAGCAGATTTCTCTTTGGGCAGAATTGAAGTACTACAGGTTTTGCGTTCCAGAAATTTCACCTAAGTCTCTGAACTTCCTGCATTTTAATATTTGTTTTCAAATATTCTTTAGTTGTTATTGAAAAACACTGTTTAATGTATATCATTAGTGTGATCTACCATGTCATAACTTCTTGTTGTAACCTTGTCGTTAAAAGATTTTTATTTTTTTTTTTTTCACAAACTGACACCATCTTTACTTGGGATTGTTTATGTAATGGGTCATGAAGTAGGACTGAAAACGTAATGGTCAAGGGCTATGCTCCCACAGCTTGCTTTTAGTCTAAGTTAAGGACAAGTGCAAAGCCTCTGAGATGCACTTCTAATCACTTTTGTTTTTCACCAAAGAATAAGATAAAGTCTTGCATTTTAAGGAATATGTACATTGAAAATAGCAAGTAGTTAGACAAGGCAATTCAAAGATTTGACTTGAGAGTGCCTGGCAAAATTAGCTCATTCAATTAAAATTCGGTTGCAAATTTCAGATAAATAGTGAAGTTACAATAACACAAAGTCTTGAAGGGCATCAGTGGAAGGTTGACTATCAAGGAGTTCACACAAGATTCCGACTTTTATGGGTAATGAGTGATTAGTCAGAAGTATTTAGCCAGATATGTGGTATTTTGAATGAGTCTTGGACAAATCCTATCAACAAAGTGGCTGAGAGGAGTAGGTGCAAATTCTGTAATCGTGGGCCGATTAGGCAATGGCTGTATCTTTTCCCAGAAGAGAAGCAGTGGGATTCTAAAGGGCTAAAACAGAGCATGTGGTTCTGATATCACACCCAATTAAGGGAAGTAGGAATGAACACTTAACTGCCAATTAGCTTGAATATATGCATGGCATTTTCAAAATGTAAAAACATAAAAGCTCCAGATAATCTGACCTGTGGTACTCTTTAATCTGAAGTCCTAAAATCTGCTATCATCAGATATGATTACAGCTGCTAGTGTCTGGTTTGTTGCTTTTGCTTGTTTGACCTTCACCCTTCTAATTTCAGCAAGCAGCTGAGATCTGACTTGGACTGTGCTTGTACAGCTGTAGCCAGGTTCACATGATCCCTTGGGTTTTACTGGATGGCTCTGTCTAATATGACTGAGTCATTTAGTCTTTACCCAGATTTTACTGTTTCTATCAGAATTTTATTACCTTTACTCACATTATTTTTATTGGAATGTATTTACTCAGATCTGCTTGTTTGTTTTGATTATATTTTAGACTACGATTGCAAGTGTTATTCATAAACGGACTGAAATAAAGGGTGCCAAACACCTGTGAGGCAGCCTTGTGAGGTGCTTTTTTGTATTGTGATAGGACAGGTTCAAGGAAAGCATCAAGAACAGAAAAATGTATTTTTACTGGTAGGGAAAATAATGCAACATAGGGTTTTCAGAACAAAACACTTTCCAGGTGAAACAGAAGAGAGTACAGAGTGATTACTTCAAGCATAGAAAATCCTTTAATTCATGTTGATTAAATTAAGCTATGCTCACATGTTTCCAGGAACTGCTTAGCGGTTGTAAACATGGATAGTAACAATGACAAAGAAGTAAACAGTCACATTAAGACATGACACTGTGTTGTGAACTGCAATAAGTAATATCTGTCATTGCAGTATAACATACCTTTGATAACACCACCTACTTGTTTTAACTGCCCATTTTAATAATTGATGTATTTTACATCTGCTATAAATTGAGGTGGGTCAGAGGTGGATTTCTTGGCAATGTGCATTGCTATAATGAAAAAGCTCCAAAAGGTGTTTCATTCCAGAGGGTATTTACAGTGAAATTACTCTTAGAACAGCCCAGGAAGTGAGCTTTGTCAGAAAACCAGGGACTTGTGTATCTCCCATTTTCTATGTTGACAAGATAAGATCTGTAAAAGGGTGCAGGACGACTTACGTGTATTGTGTCATAAAGGCAATCAGATGGACACACAAAGTGGTTCTGTGGAAGAGTCCCACAACTCACTGAGTATTCATGGAGTAGTACCAGTTCTGAATAAAGGGAAGGACCAAATACTGTATGGATGATAAACTCGTTAGAAACTGATCCCTAGCCATGATTTGTCTAAATGTTATTTTAGCTCTGGTTTTGGTAAGGAGGGCTTCTCCATGTGCTGCCTAAAACGGTCTTTATTCTGAATCGTGCTTGGAAGTAGGGCAGTTATCACAGAGTTATAGAACAGTTTGGGTAGAAAGAGACTTCAAAGGTCATCTAGTCAGTCCAGCCCCCCCACAGTAAGCAGGGACATCTCCAACTAGATCAAGTTGCTCCAAGCCTTGTCCAGTGTGACCTTGAATGTTTCCATAAATGAGACATCCATAACCTCTCTGAGCAACCTGTTCTAGTGTTTTAGCATCCTCCTAGTAAAAAATATTTTCCTTATATCTAGGCTAAATCTACACTCTTTTGGTTTAAAACCATACCCCTTGTCTCATCCCAACAGGCTCTGCTGAAAAGTCCGTCACCATCATTCTTATAAGTCCCCTTTAGGTACTGGAAGCCTGTTACAAGGTCACCCTTGGAGTCTTCTTTCAGGCTGAACAACCCCAGCTCTCTCAGCCTTTCCTCACAGGAAAGATGCTCCAGCCCTCTGATCATCTTCATGGCCTTTCTCTGGACCAGTTCCAACAGGTCTGTGTCCTTCCTGTGCTGGGAGCCCAGAGCTGGGTGCAGCCCTGCAGGTGAGGTCTCACCAGAGCAGAGGGGCAGAATCCCCTCCCTGGCCCTGCTGCACACAGTGCTCTGGATGCAGCCCAGGACATGTTTGGCTCTCTAGGCTGGGAGTGCCATGGCTGGGTCATGTCCAGCCTCTCACCCACCAGCACCCCCAAATTCTTTTTGCACAGGGCTGCTCTTGATTTGTTAGTTCCCCAGCCTGTATATACACACAGACACACACAGACTCAGACCCACACACATATATATGTGCACTTGCCAGGGACAATTACACTTGCCACTGAACTTTTGCAGTGTCTTGGTGCATTCAGAAATGGCAAGGATTGTCACTGTACATAGCATTTAAGCCATTGTGAAAAAGTGCATATTTATCAATACATTTTTAATTTACAAACCACTCTATTGACAGAATGATTGCGCTTCTTTCATTTGCTTGCAATGAAGTAAAATCAATTTATTGGCACCTGCAGATTGGTGATTTCACAGGAGAATTTTTAGAAGCCTCCATGATCTATTGCTAGTTTTGAACATTAAGAAACTGAAGTTATAGCAGCCTACAGCATGTCATCTATCCACCTCCTTTCTATCTGCTCTCAATTATGATGACTTGTCACCATTCACTCCATAATTACATTCTCAAGGTTATTTCCATCTCTGCTTCTGATGTGTCCAAAGCACATACATTTACACCTATTCATTTCTGACAACCAAGTCTACTTTTCTCCAATAATATATTTAATATGTGCCTTTATCATCTTTTCTGTCCAGAAGATACGTAAGTCTTTGCTTGCACCATATCGCAAAAGCTTCAATTTTCTTGGTCACAATCAATAATTTCTCAAGTCACATTCATAAGCTGCTACAGCAAAACACCAGGCATTTTACCAGTCAAATCTTCTACTTCCTTGGTGACTTTTTTCCTAGGCTTTTATAAGGGAAGCCATGGATTGATCAACTATTCTTCAAAATTTTCCAGTTTCTATTCAACAGGTTCTGATTGGCTAAATTTCATCCCAGATAAACTGAATTTATGAACATTCTCTATAGCCAGACTACTAATCATGAAGCTAGCTAATACACAGTTTTTATGAAATAAGTTATTTATGGTATACTCAAGAATACCCTGTGTTTTTTGTTAGCCTTTTGTTGTCTCTCTAATATTGGTGTACAGCAGATGTGGTTGTGACAGAGTGCTATGTCATCAGCTGAGAGTCATTTAAAAGAAATCAATTTAAAACTCAACTTTTCCATTCTGTGAAGTCCTTCTGAGATTTTATTTTTTTTGTTGCAGCCAGGCTACAAGGAAATTTGCAGTTACCTGTAGTTTTAATAGTAGCTCATGGTTCTTTTTATTCACTTGGTATTTTTCAAATAACAAGGCAGATTTGGAGAAATTCTGGGTATATAGTACTGCTTAGAGGAAATACTGCTGAGGAAACTGGGAGAGTTTGGCAGTATGGCAGCTGTTTCCTGAAGGCAAAACAATGAGTCTCTCCTCCTGCCCCATTAAATAAGAACTGTCCTATGATCTATTAACAAATGAGAACATGTGTAGTACTAACAAGTTCTGATTGGGAGGTTCATTTGTGAAAAGTATTGATTGTATTTATGATGCTTCTGTTGCTAATTCTTTCAACAGACATAATGTCTGCTGCTCGCAGTAAAGAAAAGAATTACATGAAATTTTACAAATTAATATGAACTTGGAATTTACCATTATGGTCAAAAAAAAGACCTTTGATGAATGGATGTGCAGCCTCAGAGCTGTGCAGTAATGACGGGGTCATTTCCCATTGATGGATAGGTTGTGTGGTGTATTCAGAGGCTTAAAAAAGGGTTTCATTTGTCAAATGCAGGGAAGCATCAAAGTGTGTGGGTACGACTGTGTGAGCAACAGAATCATTATAGTTTGCCTTTGAACAAAGTCAGGAAATATATTGATCATATAGGTTTATGCACTAGGGGAGCAACTAATGATGATCCAGTCAATGTGTTCTGTGAACGGCTCAAGGGGATAATCATTAAAACATTACACCACTACACCATTTTGGAACCTGAATATGAAACCTGGAATTTCAAACCCTTGTAAAGAACAATTTATATTTGAATTGATGAAATAAAATTACTTTTTTGGTTTGTGCTGCTCCAGTCACTTCATCCTTAAAATTCTACTTCAGTTCATGCACTGGATGTTTGCATCCAGGTCATCAGCCAGCATGCCAGTAGCAGCACACTGACAACATGGTGATCCAGCAGCAGGGAATACTGAGTATCAGTGGAAGAAAATTTTCCTAAATTCAGGATATGTGGCAGCAGAGAAGCTAAATAAAATTATTTGAGCCAGTACTTGCGTGGATGCTTGACAAAGTTGCTGAATTGGTGTCTGAAGAGAGTACAGAATATCAAATATTGAGTAGACAAAGCCAGAAGTAGCCTAGACAAGGCATGGGCAAATAGAGAAATGAGAAAAGTATTGTTTTGACAAAAATGCTTAGTAATATAAAAACTCTGTTGACAATATCCAGATTTTTAGCCAAAAATTCTTCATGATGCAATATAAAAAAGTCCATGATGGTAAAGTGATCAATGAAGGTGATCCTAATGCCAGCAGAGGTATTACTGCTTGTAAAGTAGACTGGTATGTATCCACTTAGAATTTCACCAACATCTAATACCACTATTTATATCCTATCTGAATTTGGCAAGGCAGCTCATGTGTACTCTGTGTAATATACTATAACTACACTGTATCAAGCAAATAAACACTTGCTTTCTTAAGTATATTTCTGTACTGTGCTTTTTATTTACAGACACTGCATATTTATACCTAATCATTTATATTTTCAGAGAAGCACTACTAAAATCATAAACTTTATTTAAGTCCTTTAATAAGGCAGAAAAAGACTTTTAGCCATCATGTGAACATTTAAGTAACTATTTTAAATGTAGTCAGGCTTTGTTTATGAAATGCCATTGACCTATATTTAATCAATAAGTTTTAAACCTTCAAGATCTGCTCAGCAGCCACCTCTAGTCCAGAAGAAAAGTGGAGTGAACAATATTTTTCATCCATTTTCAGTATCATTCAGCTGTCTGGATGAACTCTGTTAGGCAGGAATTTTTCGATTTAAATGAAAAAATGTGTTGACAAGTGTATCAGATTCTGAATATAGTAAGAACAGAAAAATGTTGCTTCTAGGGGAGAAAAGCAATAGATCCTTAAATCCCCTAAGGAAGCTCCTTCATATAGCAAGTACAAAATACACAAATACTGACATAATCTATGAGCCAAAACCCCCCCCCCCCCAAAGATTCTATAGTTTCCTGAATTTAAGCAAACTAGCAGTAATATTTTTTCTATCTTACCAATGCCTTATTTTGGTGTTTGTCTCTCTCTTCCTTTCTAAAAGATTTTTCCCTTGAGCTGCTGCTGGGTGTGGGAAATGGGAACTCACAAAAAGGTATGAATGAACAGGAGAAATGGGATGAGCAAAGATGAACACATGTAGTTGAAAATCTGCAGCTGGCTGGGCAGTAGGAGTTTCATGTGAGCAAACAAAAAATGCAGAGATAGAAGGTGAAATAAACAGCACTGAATGAATTGTAAGTATCTTTTAAATATCATTATTTGTGATCTGTAAGTACAATTCTGCCAAATTCAAGATAAACTGGAGAAGCCAAATTCTGAGAACAATATAATTAAATGCTCTTCTATATCTTAAAAGGAGTTACACCTACAGTTCTATTTACTTACTATAAAGGCTCCTTTCAATTTTCATTTTGGCTTTCCATATTTTGCAGCCACTATAATAATCTCTTCAGAAACTAGCTGAACAAGCTTGCAAGATTTTTAAAAACAGAGCATACGATTAAAATTCAAAGCTAAAAAGAAGATTGTTGTGGATTTCTTTTCTTCCTTATTTACATATGAAGGGGAGTTTCAGGTCAACTGGAGAGCTACATCAAAATATATTGGGAGCTTTTATTTCTCTGTGTATATGTCCTGCTTGCTCTTTTGATGCTGCATGGTTAGTCTTGCTGAGACCTGGGAAGAACATCTGTGTGGTAGTGGCTGCAGTCACACTAAAGCAGTGAACAGTGTAGAGTTTTCAAAAATAAATGAGACAGGCTTAAATTATGGAAATGTTTTTCTATTTAATCCCATTAATGGGTTTAAACATAATTTAGATATGGGTTTACTTGTATGTGCCTTTTATAATTGCTGAATTTGAAAAGTATATGTATAAACAGAAACAACTAGGGAAGTCCAAAAACGTGTCTTTAAGAGTCATCAAAGTCACAAACTGCGTAATGCTGCTGAGGAAAATAATTACCAACACATGTATGGATGTTGTGGTTTAACCCTAGCCAGCAACCAAGTGCCACACAACCCCTCAGTCATTCTCTCATGGTGGAATGAGAAAGAGAATTGTAAGGGTAAAAGTGAGAAAACTCATGGGTTGAGATAAAGACAGTTTACTAGGTAAAGCAAAAGCCTCACACACAAGCAAAGCAAACCAAGGAATCCACTTACCACTTCCCATGGGCAGGCACGTGTTCAGCCATCCCTAGGAAATCAAGGCTTCATCACATATATTTGAGAAGTACAAACACCATCACTCAAAATGTTCCCCCTCCTTATTCTTTCCCCAGCTTTAAATACTGAGGGTGACACTGTATGGTCAGGAAAATCCCTTTGGTCAGTGTGGGTCAGCTGTTCCAGCTCTGTCTGTTCCCAACACCTTGTGTACCTCCAGCCTCCTCGCAGAGGATGTCTTGACACTGTGCAAGGGCTGCTCAGCAGTAACATAAACATCTCTGTTGTATTATCAACCCTGGTTTCAGCACAAATCCAAAACACAGCCCCATACGAGCCACTATAAAGAAAATTAACTCTACCCCACGCAAACCCAGCACAATGGATGAGGGGGAAATTGGCAATTTGAATATGTAACCTTTTCCTTTTCTACTCTTCTACTGTGTAGTATATTTAGTTTGTTTTTGTATGTGGAAAATAGGCAAATTCATAACAAAAACTGAGACAAAGATAAAATTCTCACTTAAGTTGTAAGGTACACATTTTTTGTCTCCTAACCATCATCACTGTACAGAAGAAGAAATACCAACACAGAAATTGAAAAACTACACAGAAAATATGAACTACTCCCATTTAAATGTTGTTTTAAGTTAGTTCTTCAGTTTTTGGGGAATGCAATCAGAGGAATAAAGCTGTTCAAAGAGTTCCGTTTGATCATCTATTTGAAAAAAGCTTAAATATGTTTTCATGCTGGTTCTATCAACTCTTTTTGTTTGGGGTTGGTTTGTTTGTTTGTCTGGGTTTTTAATAAGTTGTCTATTACAGATGGGCGCAGATCCAAATGACACCACCTCTGCTCCATCCTGAATTGTGTGTATCAGGTTGCAGATACCAATCTGAATGTCATGAGCCACAGCAGGGTGGAGTGGAGCTTGTCTTAAGATATGATTCCCTCATTCTTTGAACTTGGAATTGTCATGATTTTGACAGCTACAAGCTAACTAATTTTTGCCTAGTCCTTAAATAAATTGGAAACTGTAGATTGTCCTGTTAGAAGGAGTGACTGTCCTTTTATGTCGCTTAGCTGCCTGTGGCTTTCTAAATTTGAGTTTCTTTTGTTGCTGGTGTTATTCACTGGGAAAGAATGTGGCCCCGTTTCCACTGAGAGAGGGTATGAAATGTTAAAAAATAGAAGTGATAGGTGGATTTTAAAGGGACTAAAAAAACCTCAAAGCGGTCAGAATTTACAGGAAAGCAAACGAAGGCCTTCCCCATTCAGCAACAACCAAATAGCTGTTAATTTTCTATCTAAATAATTAGATTCTATCATGTGACAGTTACAAAGAAGCACATAATAAACAATTTTCTTTAAAAATGGTAGTCTACACTGTTTTTAAATGCACATCACTCACTTGCTGCTCCCTTCCCCCATCTCATTGGCTTCTTGTTTCAGCATAAGACATCTGGCATACAAGTTATTCAAGTTATTCAGAAACTAGTTACTGAAATCTAATTAATAAATGAGTGCTAGTGGGTTTAGACCATAACAAGTTCCCTAATTTATTTTTACAAGCAGTTGGAGTAATCCACAGGTGTTCATCACAGATGTCAAGCACAAGGATTGCTGTAACTAGCAGCTTTTGTGTAACAAATGGTAGGTGAAGAAAACTGACATGAAGCAGAATACCTGCAAGATATTTATATACTGTAGAATTTTGAAGCCATTGAGTTGTGGTATCAAAAAGTTTTGTAAAATATTAATGTCTCGATAGGACATGTATTGTACATATCTGTACTTGAGAATAAGGCCTCTAAGAAACTACTTTGGGAAAGAAAATAGATTTTTGTGTTGTTTTAATCTTATATTAATTGAAAGTCAGTCACTGTGAGGAAAACAGGTTTGTAAATCACTCGTGATTGCAAGTAATTAACTTCTGATAAATGAATTGCACAGGCAATGGAGTACAGTCTGTCTTGACAGGTAAAAGCATTTTTTTATTAGAGTAACATTAATAAATTATTGAAACTTGCCTAAGATTCAGGCTTGTACTTAATATTAGATCTACTTGGAAATTCCATCCTGCAACAAGATGCAATATTTTAACATTTAAAATTTCTGAACCAGAGCAAACAAGATATCTCAAAATTTCCAGTAGAATGAAAGTACCGTTTTTTATTTAGAATCACTGAAGTGTTTTAATGATTTTTTCCCAGAATTTAGCAAGGTGAAATGGACTGATAATATCACAAACCCCATAAAATACAAAAATATATAAACTAAATTTTATTTCTAGTTTTAAATAGTTGAAAGAAAATAATAACTGATAGTTTTCCCCCCTTTCTTTCAAACTGACATTATAAATGGTTTGTTTCCAAGTGTTTATTTCTGCATCTCAGTGTGATGTGGCCACATTACGTAAACTTGGGAATTAATATATTTGAGGAAATACATCTCTTTTGCGCTAAGGAAAACATCTACTTTATAGAGTACCTTAAAGTGATAAAATCCTAATCTGAGCAAAGTAGTTTGTAGTTATTACACGCTATCTTGATGAAGGTAAACAGGTAGGTGCATAATATTATTTTAACCATCTAATACATATAATGAGATATTGTTCAACTAAATGAAACAAACTTTTTTCCTTTCTGCCTCTGCCCTGATTTTTCCTTAGTGAAGACAAAGTCCAACATGGAATTGTTTGGATTCAGTTGCCATCATTTATGCTAGAGATTTGGCTCTTAGTAAGATATGCCAGGAGAAGCTCAGCTGCCCAAGAACATAAAATGCTCAAGTGGCACTGCAAATTCTTGAATTATGTTAGTTCTGTCTTAATGTAGAATATTTTAGCCCAGTTCAAAATCAGTGACATTTCTTCTGCAACTGTGCCTGTCCTCTCAACAACTGCCTGAAGGCAGACACTGTGCAGATTGGAAACCTGGAGATTTTCTGTCCTGGGGTAGTTTGTTCTTCCAACTCTGGCTTTACGAATAAATGGAGGCTATTAATGATACTGTTGCATGGAAATGTCCTCTATCTTAAACAGCAGACAATACTTGTTTTGTAAAAAACAGTAAATAAACTTTCCCATCCTGGTCAAATTCCAGTTTAGACAATAGCACCCTGCTGACAAAGTTCCTACAATTTCAGATGGATAGTAACTGTCTATTTACCTGTTCTATGTTATTGCATGATATAGTTAAACAGCAGTTGCATTTTGTTTGATGTAGATGTATTAAGTGAATCCCCCATGGTTTTGTTGTTTTGGTTTTTTTTAACTAATCATTTTGGGAATGATAAAAGTTGCAGAAGTGTAAACCATTATTCATTTTTTTCCTGTTAAGTCTAATTCCTGCAGTGATATACATGAAATCTGTTTTTAAAAAAATAATACAGAAATGCAATTTTACTGCTTACCTTGTAGTTAGGCCACTTAAATATTCAGATCTCTAAGATATCTGATATTAAATTTGCCATGGGATAGGATCAATGCAGTTTTTAAAAATAAAGAAAGTGATATTCAACAGATAACAATGTGACAGTTACAATGAAAGTCAGCTTATTGCTTTTTATCATATTCCAAGGTGGCATATTAAGGATTGTTTGTTCTCCATTTCTGCAGTTTAAACAGATTAAGGTGGATTTTTGGTATCTATTGAATTTGACATATGAGATTGATAAAAACAACAGAGCAATGCAAGAATCAGATTCACCACAAATCAAATCTGAAGTGTGAGCTTATTCCAAATTCAGAAGGTCCTTGTAGCAGTGAGGATTCTGTCAGCTATATAACCATGACCTCATTCTATGCCTGCAGAGAAAATAAAATTAAGTGTAATTCTTCAGTTCTTGGATAATAGCATTTATTGTCATTATCTCTCTGCACCTCCTTTCCTAGAATCCAAGTATCTTTATAGTTCATATATTCTGGAGATGTTTAACATAGGAGGTATAATGAGCAAATTTTATTTCTGTTCTGCAATATATCTGGAGTACCTCATTAAAACACAGGTGTTTTAAATGAAGACTAGTTATATGCTGCTTTAGAACGCATTTAAACAAGAATTTGAAAATTTGCCACTATTAACCTTCAGCTGTAACATTATAAACTTCTTTGATAGTTTACTGATGGATAGGTGAACCAAAGTACTGATTTGTTAAGTGACTTCTTTAGTATTCATTAGTGGTAATGCTGGAATAGGTGTGACCTGTTTACTTAAAAATGCAATCTTACTGATACCAGCAGAATTTTTGCTATTGTCTTCAGTGGGACAAAAAGTGCCTTAATGATCTAGATTTCTGCTGCTTCTAAATATTTTTCCTGTTTAAAATAATGCTGAAATAGAACCCTGTATAGAGAGAAGTAAGGCATTATTTTAATATATAGATATAATAAGATATAATAAATCTGCACTATTTGGAATTAAAAATGAATGTGTGAAATAACTAACATTACTGCAGTGATACCAACCTGTTTCTTCAGTTAACTATGCAATCGATCACTGTAGGGAACAGAAGATCAATGTCCTGCAAGTATAGAAGCCAGATATGGAGTTTCTTAATGGAGATAAAACACCAACATTCACTATGCATTTGACTTAAATCTAGAGATGGGCGGAGAAGAAGAGACAGGTATGTGCATTATTCTGCACACATTTCTTTCTATAAAACTTCTCCCTCTTTTTTAAAATTTTCTTAAGGAATTAAATTTCTACTTTGGAAATCACATTCTGGCAGATGGGAAGAGTTATCTTTTGTAGGAACACAAAGTATAAGATCATGGACAAAGTAGTATTAACAGGAGACAGAGACATTCCAAGAAGCCAAGTTTAACCTCTTAAATCAGCATTAAGGAAAATCAATTTAAAAAATAGGGAGGGATAGTTAACACTCTTTAGTTTCTGCAATGTTAAATGAAACTTTAAGGTGGTAATGGAATATGGAAGGCTCCTTAGGAAGAGGGTTACAGCATGGAGGGACTGGATCAACTTTTATGAGAATGGTTTTCTGTAGGAACTAGATGAGGGCTATTTTCCTTTCTGAAGGAAAAACCTATGATAGTTTGGGGTTTTGATTACATATATTAATGGTGCAAAGTAAAGTTTTCAATAATGATAAAAACTATACCTTAAGCTCCTGGAAAGATAACTTATTTCAGATTTACTGCAGCAGGTGTTAATTTTTAATGCACACTTATTCCTCAGGCCTTTTCCTACAGTATTTATTATTGTATATTCAACATGTTACTGTAAGTAATAACGAGTCTTTAAAACTGGCAAAGTTAAACATGTCTTTCTTGCCTCACCAGTATGCTCTTAAAGGTTTAGCTAGAAATTGTTCTTGCAAATAAAAACTTTTTTTTTTTAATATAAAGACATTTTGAATGTAGAAGAAAGGAAATCACAATTTGCTGACTAGATGTAGGCTATATATAATCAAAAACATTATAAGGGACTGACATCTCCTTTGGCTCCACTCTGGTAATATTACTACTTTAATGTGATTTATAACAAAAGCAAAAATATACTAAAGTATTTTTACTTTAAGAAGGCAGCACTGAAAAAACGAAAAGGAAAAATCTGTTGTTAAAGTATTCAGTGAAGATCAGACTAAACACTTTAGCCAAACAGCACAGATTACATACTGTATGTTCAAGCTACTCCAAGTAAAAACAAGCCAAGTGTACACATAAGGAGACGCAAAGGAGTGGAAAAAAAAAAAACAACCAACCCAAACCAACAGCATATATAATAGGTGATTATGGTGTTGTTTGAAAAAGTTGTGTGAAAATTTTTTTAAAAAAGAACACAAATACTTGAAAGAGCCTCTATTACAGTGATTATAATTTTCTAATCAAAAATCTCTCCTATTTAAATCAAATCCCTCCTATTTACAGTGTTAACTGTGGTAGTGAGAAATCTGCCAGTGCCCAAATTAGTCTGGTATTTTCATGGTGTCACATACTGTAATATGTACAACTGGCAAAGAACAACATAGTTTCATGCATCAAGTGCCAGCAGCAACACCCCTCTAGCAGTGCAGTTTAATGGAGGCTATCAGACTAGAGCATTCTGAAAACCTCTCTCTTCCTTGTTTTTTGGCAACCTTAAAAATATAGACACAGTCATTACACTGGAATTTACATGACCTATTTTTCCAAACGTATGATTAACACATTACCAGCATCACATCATTAAAGAAAAACGATTTTGTTTCTGATACTTGTCCAGACACTGAACACATGAAGTAAGGAAACAGTTCCTGGTACATGCATGAAACTGTCACTTGACACCACATGCACACACAAATTCCAATCAAGACAAATTTTCCTCCAGATTTTTTGACACGTACAATGGCAGTGTATTGAATAGTTAGTTATTTTGGTTTTGTGAGTCATGGCAAGAGACAGCTTTTTTGAGGTTTACGAGCACATTGTCTGGATGACTATGTATAGGCTTTATGTATTGTATTAGAAGTGTAAATGTTTGTCCTTGTTTATTTAAATATTGCACACTATATAGCTACAAGATAAGTACTGAAATGGCAAAGTCAAAGGCAAACTAGCAATGCCTAAATCAATTTATTTCCTAAAACATTATGTGTTTTGAATACGAATTTCAAGTCTTTTTACATTACTTTTGTTGAGGAATATATACATGGAGAAATCCTACATAAAAAAAAACATAATTTGACTTTCTGTTGCTGTGCTACCAAATAGCCAGCACTTTGAGATTGTGATCCCTACAAGCTCTAGAAAATTACCCCAAGCAGCTTTCTGCAGTTTTCACAGGACAACTATGTTGAGCTACCCATGCGTACATAGTTCACCCTAAAACCAAATATTATTTTGCACTTGCTTTTTCATTATTTGCATTAAAATTAAAAGTTACCTCTATAATGGAAACAGTTGGGTCCTGGTGGTAGAAGGAGGCTCTCCAGCAGGCCGTTAAGGAACCAGAAGTGGGAGTACCTGTGATTGAGGCACAAAGCTGGCTGTGACTTCTTGGTCTTTCTTGTGAAGCATCTATATTAGGTGCTAAATAAGCACCTAAGTCTTCTGAAGGCCACATCTTCCATGTTTTCCTCTCTGAAGGAAAATGAAGGACAAATGAGGCTCAGGGATTACACCTTCTTTGAATAGGATGAATCACACCATGCGGGATCTGCCGGCTGGGACACAACCTTACTCCCCTTGTGGAGGACCAGGCATAAGCACGTTAAGCATGTTTTGTCTCAAACGTTCTGACTGCTGTGACAGGAAAGCTGTGACTGTAAAAGAGGGTCCTGTGGAGATGGGGCAGTGCTGTACGAAAGCCAACTTTCTTTTCTTGAGAAAATTAAATGTGCCTTGAGACTCATGTTCAGTGTGCCTGCATCAACACAGGGGTTGAGTCCTCACTACAGGGCACCTCACTGGGGGTTCCTGGATTCCCAGAGACCTCATTTCAAGGAGGGCTCTAAAGGGCTTATTATTGCATGCATGAACAAAAATAGTGCAAAAATCTGTTTTACATAACGCATGTGCACCAGATAAACTATAAAAGAAACTGGACTGGTCTGTCCCTCCCTCCTCTCTTACACCCGAACCAGACCACTACGGAGCCTGAAATGTTGTTAGGATTGGGAGCATTTTAAAATGTGCACTTGTTAGCCAACACTTCCGAGACCTGAAGTTTGTTGTGGCAGTTGGGAACTTGTTGAAGATCGTCGTAAAAGTTAAGGGCTTGTTAGCCAACACTTTTGAGACGAAATAGTGGGCTATTTGCTGGAGTTAAGATGATGATACAGTAAGACATAAGTGTTTCCTGACACATGGGTTGCTGTATTTGTTCATTTGTGATGACAAGTTATAAAGAACATCGAGCATCCTACCACATGGGCCATGACACCCCATCGGGAGGGAAAATGCTTTTCCCCTTTCACAGGAGTGTCCTGTTTCTGTTCCCTAGGAAGATTACAGTCGAACACCTCCAGCAAACGTCCTCCTGAGGCATTGTGCCCTGATGGGAAGTGGCTGCAAGCAGATGGGAGGGAGGTATCTCAAGACCATGGGGCACAGCAATCCATCTCCTGAGACCTGGATGTACAAGCATGAAGTAGTGGAGACCCTGCCTATTACCTTGCTGAGACAGGCAGGGAGACAGGACTGACAAGGATGCCTATGGCAATGTAATGAAGCCTTATTCTCAGACATGAGTGATGAGTAAACTTCCTATGTAACTTTTCAACTACATTTTAAAGCCCATTTGGTGACTGTGAAATTTCTTAGATCAATGAACTTCTATAAAAACTATGGGAAAGTTCTCCCAGTAAAATATTCTCATCTTGAGTATTGTTTGGCTTTTTGTTTATTTGTTTTTGTCTGTTCGTTTTAAAATAATTTTATTTTAAGAGCTCTACCCCTAAAACCCTTTTGCACCTTGTGTATCAACTACATGTTGATAAATTCAAAACTCTTGTTCACTTAGGTCCTTTCATGGTGACTTCACAGCAACTCTAATTTAGGGCTACTTACCATCATCTCAGTCCATCAAGAGCACATCTGTTTTCTTTCATCTTTCCATAACCTTCCACTGTCCATCTCCATCAAGTGTCCATTGCTTGTTCTAGACAATGAAGCCCTATCCTCCTAATCAGGTGCTTCTCTATTCTGTTGCAGCGCGTAATTTCCACAGCAATCACTGACGCCATATCCCACCACACATCACTCCTTAGCATTCTTAAAAACTCTCATTCTCGTCCGCCGTTTACATGCCATTTCCCCTTCAGTATGAGCCTGCAGACCCACGCCATCATTCTAGACTGTGGGACATATCTCTCCTCAACGTTAAAAATTGCTTAGTAAAACTGGGCGGCAGCAGCAGCAGCAGGAACTAAACACTCATGCTTTTTGTCACAAGTGTGAAACCTGCCACTACACGGTTGAGAGTGCTAGCTGTCGGCGACCCCGCGCCGTTCCTGACCTCACCCCCGTACCGCACCCAGCACCGCGGCTTCCACCGCGAAGCTCTGCCGTCTGTCCCACGCCGGTTTCCCAGCCGGCTTGCAGGGCAGAGCCGCCCTCTGCCCTGAGCCCTCAGCCGCTGGGGCGGGGCGGGGCGGGACCGCGGGCCCGGGCGGGCAGGGGCAGAGGAAGGGGCGGGGGCGATGCGGCACCTCCTCTCGGGCTGCGCTTCCCCGGGCGGCCGGGGAACGGCGCTGTATCTCCGCGGCACACGCCCCACCCGAGCCTCCCCTTTCCGCGGCCGCAGCCCCGCGCCCGCCGCCGGCGGCAGCGAGCGAGCGAG
>VZSR01003049.1:2219653-2310072 GCA_013398615.1 Brachypodius melanocephalos
GCCTTCCTGTGGCTTCGGCGCTCCCCGCCGCTGTGGTGAGCACCGCAGTGCCGGCGGCTTGTCCCCTCCGCCCGCGGCGCCTCCTCGCCCGTCACCGGATTGCCCGGCCTTCTGCGGAAATCCCGACTCCTGCCCTGCCTGCCGCCGTGGCCGCTGAAGGAAGGGTCCGGGCTAGCGAGTCGGTGGAACGGCTTTGGCCGCCTGCCCCGCAGCAAACAGTGCGGAGTGCTCGTGAACTTCATCTCGCGAAGAATAGAGCCTGCGAGATAAATTTACCCAGTTCAAAATGAAAGATTCTAAGTACTCTCAAGGCTTGTTCGTTCTTAACAGTCAAGAACCGCTGAAACGTGTTGGTTGGTTGTGACCTCCCTGGCATAGTATCTCTCCGTGCTTTGGACAGGATTTGCAGTTTTGCTGGTCAAGTACCATAAAGTCACTGAGGTTTGGAGGAGCCTGGCTTCTCCAAGGAAAAAAACCAAGGAAAAAATTACATATTTACCAGTACTTTTCTTAGCTCATGTACTGAAAGACTAAGGATAATGTGACTGTTAAATAATGTGACACTTAAATGCTATTTTATACAGTGCCTTGACAAAGTTTAGTCTGCATCTTAGTCTTGCAGGAGAACCTTACAGTGAGAAGTTGAGAATAACTCCTGTAGAACTTAAGCAAAAGAACTCCAAAGGAGTAAAAGTTTTAGATAACCCCTCTCTAGTTGTGATTTGAGAGCCAAAGGCTGAAATACAAACGGAGAATATCACAGAAAGGCAGAAAAAGTTAAGTATGGTACGCGTTTGTAAGGTTGAAAATTTTAAGTCTCATTCCTCTCGGCACAGTCACCCTTGACTAAGACGGGGCTTGCTTGTGTCACGTGGCCGCAGCACGTGTTTGCAGTTCGGGTTCCTATAGACTGAAGAACTGGTGAGGGTAATTTAACAGCATCAAAGCACATCTAAAAATCCCGTATTTTATTTTTCAATACGCTTTTTTTTCTTACTGTCTCTTGGTTGTTTGTTTTGTTTTGGCTATGGAGTTGCCCTCTAATTCTTGTTGCCTTGTTTTCACTTAAAAAAAAACCCGCAAAACAACTCTTCTTCTGTTGCATTAACATTAATGCATTTCATCTGAGGAAGCCACTGATGTAGAGGGAATATGAAAACGTTACATTCGGGGCTTTGGGGGGTTTTAGGTCTGAGGTGTTGTGCATTCTCTTGTCTTTCACTCCTACCTGTATACTGATCTGTGGTGAGTGGCTGACATAGTTGAATTGTTATTTCCTGAATGTTTATAGAGCTAAATTCACATGCAGAAGAACTCCATTAAAATATAATCCTTGAATTTTAAGAAGTTGCTGCCTTAGTTTTTTCTCACAGAGGCTCTGCTAATATAAAAATGGCAGTAGGACATTAATTAGCTGTCAGTTATACTGCCTGTCAGAATTGAGTAAGGCTGAGTTTTGAGTAGTCTCTGGAAACATGGTGTGGGCAAGTTGCAGCTCCAGGACTGCTGGAGTTCTCTTTCCAAATACCTCTCTGTGATTTGCAGTGTGGAGTTGGAATAAAATCTTAAGCAGTAGTACTAAAGTCAGGTGTGGAATTGCAGGACCAACATTACCACAAGTTTCATCTTTGTTTCAGCCTGCAGCATCACTTTGGAGGCTGGGCATAGGTCACAATAACACAGCTGGATTGTGTGGAGTCTGCACTGGGGACAGCCCAGGTACCCCAGGAGCTCTGCATCCTGGAAGATCTCCTCTTAAAGCCAAATTTACCGTGGGAAACCCTTTCTTCAACATATTTAGAGCGCTGTGAGCTGTATGGGAGAACAGCTATAAAGGAGGGAAGCTGTACAGGAGGGAAGCTATAAAAGGATCAAGTATCTGTAAACTCCCCTAGATGTGGAAAGACATTTTGCAGATTCAATTATCTGGGAAAAAAAACCCCACAAACTCAAAAAAAAACCCCACCAACCCCAAGCAGCAGCCTTTTCCACCTAAACAAGGAGAATAACTGGTAGTTTATTTTATTCCTAGTTTATCATGCTTCATACCTGCACTCTTCATAATACTAAGGCCACTTTCCTTTTTTTGCCAAAATCCATGCACACAACAAAAGGAAGATGACTACAAAAGTAGTTCCTGGTGGAGAACACACTTACTGGTGGCTTTCCTCCTCCCACATTACTGCTTTAATCGTGTACATCCAGCAGATTTGCCTGTCCCTTTCTGGAAGCTCTGTGGAAGGGCTCTAGCAAGAGCAGCTTTGTGGCTTGAAAGGAAACTGCATGATACGGAGTTTGACAGCTTCTGTTACCTGTCAAACACTGGGTGACTGCCACTGCAGGTTGACTGCTCCTCATGCCATGGCACGTGCAGAAGAGCTTTTGAGTCCTTCCTAGCAAACAGGGCTCTGGTCTTCCTGCAGGTTGTGTTTGCTTCGTAAGCATCTACTTCAGATGAGTTTGTGCTAGTTTTGTACTCATGAACTGTGTGTGTAGTTGGGTGAAGTTTTTGTTTTGTACTCAAAGGAATACTTATTTTTGCAGCAGCTTCAAAAGAATCTGTCTGACCTGGTCTAGAATTCAAAATCACGAAAGTGGAAAAAAATCTTAGCAGAACAGGTTGCATAAAGCAAGTGTATGTAAGTTAGTTAGGAGTGACATCTATTTGTCGGTGTCTTGGACTTTGACAGAACTTGATATGAAAAAGGAGGACCTCTGTTAAAACTGTTGAACAAGACCTTGGAACAACCAGTGGGAATAACACAGAGTGGAGGAAGGAAAGAGTAGAAAAGATTCTTGAAGTGTTTCCAGAAGCACTGTCTTTAGCTGGCTATAGATTTTCACATTCAATATTGGAGTGGCCTGTTCCCTTTCTGACTGCTGGCAGAAATGGAAGAACACAAAAGGCTCGCAAACCATCTCCTTTGCTGCTCCTACACTTACTGGGAAAAATCTGCTGGAAGGCATTTCCTGTTTTTTGTTTTCCTTTTCCATTTTTATCTTCCAGTTTTTAGAAGGGGGACCCAAACATTGTCCAAAAAACAAAAGCTTCTTATTTTATAAATGCTAGAAAGAAAAATGAAGTGGTATCAGTTTGATTTCATTGGCTGCTTTTCCTCTTGTGCTTGTATTTAAATACTTAATTGTTTCCCTCCATTCAGGAGACCTCAAAGTGTAAATGAACAAATGTAGAAATAATCTTTTTTGAAAGGTTGTTCTGTAAAATCATCAAATGGCTTTTCAGCTTTTCCTGGTATGGTTTTTCTGAGGCCACTTTATTGAGGTGAATAACTTTATATGTTTGCAGCGTTCTTTATTTTGTAAATTTGGATACTCATTATCAAGTTCTTGCTTAAGTGAAGTGCTTTGTGTGTTTCGTTAGCAGTTTTTAATTCTTTGGAGCAATGGAATGAGGTTGGATGTAAAATATGAGATTGGTATCTAGATTTCTTGTGAAGAGTATTTAGGCCTTCACCTTGTCATGTTAGGAGTGTGACAGAATAATTGTTCCAAATTCTTTACCTAATTTAGGTATACATGTTCAGTTTGGTTTTGGTGGGTTTTTGTGTATCTGGGTTGTTGTTGTTGTTTGTTTATTTTCTTTTGCTTGGTGATCTTATTGTTGTTTGGGGTTTTGTTCAAATTTGTTTGGAAGCACAAAACTTGTGAGGAGTAAGCTCTAGGCTAATATATACACTGGAATTAAGTCAGACTTTGAGTAGACCTGATATTTTTGGTATGTACTCAATGGATTAGGAGTTGGCAGATGCTTTGATGAACTGAAGTGCAGTTCTTTAGCATCAGTAGGACTTTACAAATAAGCTGTGTACGTAACATAGTCTTGTTTTCATGTGCCAGGTTTTATTTGCCTGATTTCCCACGTGATGGAATGAATCTAGTCTTCACCAGCATGGATATGTAGACGTTTTCAAGATGGTTAAGCACTGTGGCAAAGAACCAAGTGGAATGGCAAGTGAGGAAACTTAAGTTTACTTCTAGCTAATTCTTCTGCTACATTATTTCTTTACCTGATGTAAGTCATCTTTCTTAGATAAGAAATCATGTAAAAACTGAAATCAGGTAGATGTTCTTATCCTTAGGAAAAGGATAGTTGAAATTGAGCTCAGCTTGACATGTTGGGTACTTATTTAAGCTATTAGCTATGCGTAATCTACTCAAACCTATGAAGTGTATTGCTCAGAGTTAAAACTGCTTCAAGTGAGCAAAATACAAATTTTAATTTGTATTCTGATTATTCCTTTGTCAGGAGGAAGCAGCCATTTCTGCTGACATCTGATTCGTATGTTAGAAAGTATGGTTTCCTGACAGAAGAGTGCATTATATTTTTTAACAGCAGATCTGTTTTAAATGTGCCGTCAGTGGTGGTTTTGGAAAGATGAGAAGGGACCCACTGTGGGCCAACTCAGTGAAGCTAAAGATGTAAGTTCTGTGCCATTATATGTATTACAAATAGAGATTTTTTTTCCAGTCCCAGCTTGTAAGTATATATGTGCATGTGTTTGTTTGGTTTTCTTTAAAAGCCAGAAAGTTTGCATGGACATTACATGATAAATATTTTATATAATTTGAAATGAAGAAATTTTAAAAACCCCCAAAGCAAACCAAACTAAAAAGCTGTCAGCACGACCACCCAACCAAAACCAAACCAACCACTTTTATAAATATGGAGTTTACTACCTTAAGGTATTCAGAGAAATTTAAAGACATATACAAATTGAGCAGCTTTGTTCATAGTTTGACTCTTGCATTGTGTCAAGACTAGAGACTTCCTCTGTCCTTAAAAAAATGAAAGGAATAATACTGATAAATTATTTGCCATCTGAACTTGGTCACAGTTAAACCAGAAGTGTCTTATGCTGCTTAATGCTTTTAGTAAACATTCAGTATGGTTAGCATACTTCTCTGGTCTGTTTGCTTAAAAATAAGGCCGTGTAATGACTTTGGAAAACTATGTTTACTGCTGATGGTTTTCTAGTGCAATCTATTTGATTTAAAGTGTTTTGTGAATACTTTTGGTATCAGCTGTAACTCAGTTAGAAAGTAGTTTAGTATTTTTCTTCCTCTATTCTGTGTTCTGCCTGCTCTTGAATACTACCTGTTTACTTCTTTTCCTATAACTTGGAGTCAGAGCATGTTTTTCATCAGCATGTCCTTACAGGATTGATCTTTAAGAGAACTGGATTCAAACACTGATAACACTTGAAGTGTTCTGCTTAAAGACTATTGCTGCACAGTAATGTCAAAGTGCATGAATAACTTTCTTCCTTGCAGGATCTTTCCTTTGTCACTGAACCTCTTTTATTGAGGAACAATCATATTTTTTAGCACTGTCCATGTTGTTTAAGTTAGGACAACCTTTTCTGCTGGCTAGAGGATGGATCAATTAGATACAGAAATTTGAAAAACAAGACCTCCTGTAATTGTTTTTTGATTGTTGGATACTTCTTCATGACAGTAAAGAACAGTGTAAGGTTGGCTAATCAAAGAGGTGAACCAAAAAAAGTGTGATGAAAAAACCAGCTGCAATTGCCCCAGCTCAGTCTGGCCAACTAGCATTTTCCACTATGGTTTCTCCTTTATTTTTGAAGTCTGTTTCTTCCTTTTGCTGTGTATTGTTTTCCTTGTCATGCATTTCAGACTTCCTTGACCTTGTTATTGTTTCAGACATCCATCTGGTTTGTCTCAGTAAAGTCCATGTATACATGAGAGAAACTCCTGGGATCCTGGAGTTGTCTGTTTTGCTTTTGTAAATTTTTATGACTTGAGAACGTTAACAGTCAACATTCTGTTAAATGTTCAATCTCTTGGTTGCTGGAAGAGATAGAGGATAATGGGGAAGTGCTGTTTGAGTCTGGCACTAATCTGGCATTGTCATTTGTGTGCCAGTGATCCAGCGCGGGAAGGACTAAGTGAAAATGGGAATGCTGCCATTGATTTATCTGCACATGTTCAATTGATCATCACTGGCAAAATACCTCTTGCATATAAAAACAGGTATTTTATGGCCTACTCAGTAATTGTTATTGGTAAATAGTGACTCTCTGCTGTAATTAACTTCAAATTTCTGAGCCTTACTAAGGTTTGCTGGTTTTCTGAATAATTACTTGTAAAAAATATAAATTAGTTTATTATGATCATCACAAGAACTCAACAGAGCTTTGATACTGATATGAAGAAAAAGGGAGACCATGCCTTACTCCATGCTTGTATTTCAATTAATAAATGCTTTCCTTTTCTATACAAGATTAATGCAGTAATTGCAGTTATTATAGATGCTGTAATGTTTTAACTAGATGTGTTCAAAGGCTTCATGGCAGAAGTGTGGGGGGTGGACAGGAGCCTCTTCTTACTTTATGGTTTATACAGTTGTAAAATGTTTTTAACAATTAAAAAAGAGCTCCACACAGGCTGAGGCATTTCTGGATGTCACTTGGTTCAGCCCAGCAATCAAATCAAGCTTGAGTGCCTGAAGCACGTTACCCAAGCCCTGAAACAGCCTGGTTCAAGCAGGGCTGTTATGTCAGGTTTTGAGAATATGTGGGGTTGCAGACTCCACAACCTCTCTGCCAGTGTTTGAACACTGTAGAACTTCTGTTTATTCTTAAAATGTCATGGGTGGAGGGAAGTCATGAAAGACTTTTGAAAGATTTGGTAACATCTGTTACATCTTCCAGTACTTCTGTAAGAGGAGTAGTTACTGAATGTTAACAGAATGTAGATGTTCCATAATGTTAACTGGTTCTCAGTAGCAGAGGGATATTTGTGAACTGGCTGCCTGGTGTTGTAAACTTTATTTTTCCTGATTTCTCTTTTAAGCTACATTTTGTTTGTTCTCTCTTCTAGATGCAGATTAATTGTCTAGTTAACTGAAAAATAAGGCTGCTCTAGCTGTCAGCCATTTGAAAACAAGAAAGGCAGACATACAGAAAATGCTTTCCTGTATGCTTATGTATTTTTTGATCTTTTAGCTATTTAAATGGAAGACATGGAAATGTGATCATGTATTGTATTAATTTTTTTTCTGGTTTTATTATTATTTTTTTTATTCCAGGTCTGGAATTTCTGTTCAGTCAATCCCAGTTAGGAGAGCTTTTTTTGTGATTTTTAAGCTTGGTGCTGTCAGCCCTGTGTGAACAAACCAGAACAAGAAGCACACTGGGTATTAGAAAACAAAATGCCACGGAAGAGGAAAGCTGGTGGGAGTCCTTCTCAGAAGAATGGCAATTCTGACAGAACTTCTGTTGCTGTATCCCAGGGGGACCCAAGCCACTTAGTGGCACAAGCCATGCATTATGTCAATAAGGAAGAGCTCTTCAACAGCATGTCAGAGATGTTTTCTGACCTAGATCCTAGTGTGGTTTATATGGTTCTGTCTGAATGTGATTTTAAAGGTAAATAATCTACAGCTGACATTAGAGTTTTGTTTCATGTGGAAATAGCTCTTAACTAGTGCAGCACCGGGAAGGTCAGTGTGGGTGTTGCAATCATATTTGTGAGTTTAACTTTTAATAAGTAGGTGAGTAATAACAGCAATAACATTTAAAAATTTTACAACTATGTAAGATTCTTCAAGTTTAACAATGTTTCTGTGAGGCTGGTGGATGGAACAGTGTGCTTCATAAAAGGAGGTACTGTTTAGAGCGGGTTGTTCTGTAAGACAGAGCAGGCACTAGTGGAGTTGTGAGGAGAATCTGGTTTTTCCAATTAGTTTCAATGCCATATCTGCAAGATGCCTAAGTTGTTTCTGCAGGAGGGGTATTGTATGTTCTACATCACAATTTTTTGATTGTATGCCATATATGATCCTGGCAGCATTTGCTTTTCCTGAAATATTTGAAATGAGCTTTTGTTTTATGTTCATTTTCCATTGTCATCTTGTGTCCACTGAGGATTAGTTTCTGCAGGATCAATTCTGTTTGCTGTGCTGTTCTGCAGCCTTGCTGGAACTAAAGCAAGGAACTAGTTTCTTTCCCTGCCTTCTGCTGACCTACATACCCAACTCTCCTGGCAGACCATTTTCATATATAAGCCCAGTCCCTCCCATTCTTTTGTAGTTTTGAAATTCCTCTATATGCAAGGTCATTTGCTTATGATAAAAGTACCACATGAGGTGCTGGATAGCAATGTCTGAGGAGTTACTTGTCAGGGGAATAAGCCGTATATGGAGGATTTTAATGAATTTGTATTCATATGATCAGATGTGATTAACTGAATATGTTCAAAGAAAGCAGATTTTGGCATTTTTTATATGTATAAAAGCTAGGTAACCATTAAAAGGACTGTTTTTATTACTTAAACTGTACAGAGTTTTTAACTTAAAAACAGCTGTGAGAGTGCTGTTATAATTGTTAATTTTAAAATTGAATTTGATGGAATTGCTGATTCATGCTTTGAACTCTTAATAAGATTCACCTTTATGATAATAACAGTTTTATCTAAAGCGTATTGGAGAATGCAGTAAACATGTAGAGTTCATAGCCTTGTACTGTTAACAGTAGTTTAAAATTAGAAAGTTTAGCATATTTGAGTGCTAATAAGATGTTTTCATGCAGTAGAGAAGCTGGAAGGATGACAGAGATTTTGTTTAATGAGTGCAGACAGAATTGTACTTAAATGAGCTTAAAGTTTTTGCTGCACTGTCTTTCAGGAAAACAGAAGCTTAGCTTTAGGGCTCAGATGATGTTTGTGCCTGCTTTTCATTTTGTTCAAGTTGATCACTGGCACCCCCTACTCCATATAGCGGCTTTACAAAGAATTAATGCAGATACTGGATTTTTCAGGCTATATTAGATAGGACGTTTTAAAATGGGCTATAGTGAACATACTTTGCATACTTCTATCTCTTTCACCCTTTAGAGTTTTTAGTTGATTTTACACTGTTTCAGGTATATGAGGTAGATTAGAAATAAGTATCCATTTAAACATCCAGCTCTGGTATTTTTTCCAGTTAAAATTAGTAATTTTTAGACAGTATTTTCTTAGTAATTTTAAAGTTTGTTAGATTGTTATTTTTCAATATGTCTGTATTTAGTTCTGCGTTTATGTCTAATGAGAAATGGATCAAGGGAGTTTCAGAAGCTGTGTTTCAAGGTGAATTGGTGAACTGTCTTTTGGTTGTTTCTTTAATTGTAATAAATGCTTCTTCAAGTAAAATATGTGCATGCACACCAGCTTGGGTTTGTTTACTTGACCATGCTTTATTCTATTTATCTTACCCTACAGTAGAAGATGCTATGGATCATCTTCTAGAGTTGTCCACCCATGCCAAAGGAATAGCATCTTCAAAAACCTTGGGTTTTGATTTAGCAGCATCATCATTACCTCTTGTTAATCAGCAAAGAGCTATGGCAAATGAAAGAATGGGGGAAGGTACTGCAGCACATCATTATTCTGGAGCAGCAGTAGAAGAAGTCCTGTCACCTGGCATGCAGCTGACTGGAGAACTGGATTCCTTACTAGAAACTGCCTTCCAGAGTTACAGGTTGAGTGAGGAATTGCCTAATTCTTCAAATGACCAAATAGCACATGAGCACCCTGTGGAATATGATGGTTTTACTGAATTTCCCGAGTGGGAAAAATCGGATTCGGTCCTACTTTATCCACAGCAAGCAGAGACAAATAATGAGGTTTTAGAAAACTTCTGCTGTTCCCAGCCACCAGTGAGTCAGCTGAGCATCCAAACAAGTTCACCATCTGCATCAGACAGTTTTGCACAGATACTGGAAGATTCTGATTTGTTGGAAATACATGTTCAGCATGATGTTGCTTCAGAAGTATATGAACTATCAAATGGAGAAGTATCCTGTGAAAATTCTGATCAGACCCAAGATACTGTTTTGGATCAAGGTAGTGTGACTGCTGCTTCTTGTGGGTCCTCCCAAAGACCTGTGGAAGAACAAGCAGTAGCTATTACTGGAGATCCTAATTCAAGGTGCCTGGAACAACATGAAGATGCAGCGACTGCCTTTAGCAGCCAGCAGAGTGCTTCTCTTCCAGAGGCATATATCTCTCCTGAAACATCCAGTTTCAAAATACAAAGACCTGCAGATACTCAGCAAACTCAGCAAGGTTATAACTTAAATTTTTCTACACCGTCAGGTCAGTCTCAACAGCACTGGAATCTCATGGCTCCTGTGTTTTATCCATCCAGTGGAAGTCACAGCTTTATAATTCCTGTGGCTGCCAGTCCAGGGCAGTGGAGACATGTTTCTGACTGTAGAACTTTGGAAAAAGGACTTTTTCTTTCCTCCCCAGTGGTTTCAAATGCCTGGGATGGCAACCCTTCTCTGAAGGTATGGGGAAATCAAGATAGAAACTCAAAATTGAAACTCTCGCAAGTACAGCAACCACGTGTTTGTCACATGATGAGAAAAAAGATGGAACTAATAGGTCAAGTACTTGTTCTTCTCAGAGGTGTTCCAGGATCAGGAAAATCATATTTGGCAAGGTAGAACATTTATATTGTGAGCTTCTAAAAAAATAAATTGCTTAATTGTGTACAGGATTTGGCACAGGCAGAGACAATTTTCTGACACTTGTAAATAGTTATGCATAAACCCTAATTGTCAGCTACACAGTACACACAGTGTGATGGATAATAATAACTGCTGAGAGAAGAGTTGCTTGCAGGTCCTTTCGTAGTGGAAAATGAAATAGGAATGATGAGCTTTAACTTCTATCACTGAACAAAGGAGTTTGTCAGCAGAGCATCATTGCTGTAGTGTTAGGTCTGCTGTGTTCTTTCAGTCCCAGTTTATTTCAAGTGTTTTCTTCAAATAACACTGATGGAAATATGTCAGCTCTTCACAGGCAGAAATTCCTCTTTCACTGTGTGACTTTTTTGTTTAAGTAGTATATCAGAAGCATCTTGGGGGGTTTCTGATTTTTTTTCTTACTCTTGAAAATCCTAGATTGATCTTAGACTCATTTTGACTGATACCTGAATCAATTGATGCGATTAATACAGGATATTTGTCAGTGTGAAAGTATGTCACTATGTGTAGATGGAAAAATACCTCCCTTGTTGTTTTGAAATGAGAGACTTGTAGGGAAACTATATCAGCTCTCTCCCCTAGATAATCAGGGAAAAATAGATAATTTTTGGAAAAAACAAAGGAGGGAAATTACTATAGATCGTATTTGCTTGGAGGTTGATTATTTTTCGTCCTCTTACTTACATTTGCTGCTTCCATTCCAAGTAATTTTGGTTTTGTGAAAGAGACTTTAAAAAAGTATGTATGGTAGTAGACATTGGAGCCTGGGAGGAGAAGGGGGAAAAAGCTGTTTATTTCTTGATCTTTCACAGGAATTTACTTGAGGATAACCCAGGTGGAATAATTCTTAGTACTGATGATTACTTTTACAAAAATGGACAATACCATTATGATCCTGATTGCTTAGGGGAAGCACATGACTGGAACAGGAAACGAGGTGAGATATAAATAAGGGATTAGCTGTCTCATTTACAGTCCAGTGCTTGTGTCCTGTGTAAAAATTGCCTGGCTTGTTATGTGACAAGCATTTATCACATCATAGAGGTACTTTTTAATATGTACGGAAGAAGAATATGACCACAAACTCAGAAGTCATCTGTTCATTGTGTGTTTTGCAATTAGAAATGCCAGTGTCTTTGTCAAGAGTATGTTTTGTCCTCAGATTTTATCATGGTATGTATTTTGGGTAGTGTCCCATTTCCACAGTGATTACCTACACCATCTCTCAGAAATATTTCTCTGAGATGATCCATAATATGCAGTAGGTAATGAGGATAAAAATAATACACATCTTCCTGCTCTTCATTATCTATTTTTTCTCTTGTACATGAAATTGTCAAATTTAAACAAAATTATAAGAGCAAGACAGAATAAATTATTTTCCCCTTTTCATAATTGGGTGCAGTTTTTTTGGCAATGACCTGTGCTAAACTCACTATAGAACAAATCTTTTTAAGCTTTTACTTACTAAATTTGAACAATGATCCCTTTTCTGCTGTCAAATTTCTACCAGTGGAGAAACTAGTCAATAAATGTGGGATTCAACAAGAACTGTGATTGTTTAGACACATTGTAACATGGCTACAGAAACATGGTGCTGTGTCTCAAAGTTAGTGGGTCTATACATTTCATTACTGTGTATTTAAATTACAATAATTCTTTTGGTTTTTCATATTTTATACAGTTTACAGAGTGGACTAATCTTAAGACTGTTGTAAAGCCAAGAATTTTGTATGCAACAAAGAAGTCCACTTTAAGGTGATCATGTAGTTTTTTTAGTTTAATTTACTGATTGATTAGTCATCTTGGTGCATTTTACATATGCATTTTCATACCTTGATTGTCATAGATACATTAATTCAAAAGCTAATGCCATATCTCAGTAGCTTTACGTGTGAGTGGGGATTTCTGAAATAGAGGGCCTTGAAACAGATCAAGCTATGGCAAGAGTTCTTCACACAGTGGTTAATCATTATGGATTATCTACATAAAAATATAACAAATTTAGTGAATGAGTTTTAATATTATGTTCACTCTATTGTAATGAAATTAACTGTATTACATGGTTTTGTACATATGTATTTTTCAGCCAAAGAAGCGTTTGAAATGAGAATCTCTCCTATAATAATTGACAACACAAACATACAGGCATGGGAGATGAAGCCTTATGTTACTTTGGTTAGTATTACAATTTGACCGATGTGAAAAGAGATTATTGACTAGCATGGCAACAACGTATGTTTTAAAATGAGAGTGTCTTTCTCAGTCTAGCTGCTATTCCACAAGGAAATCTGGAGTACAGAAAAAAAAAGTGTTGCATGGATCATATTGCCCAGTGGCGTGTTGTGTGACTCAGTGTCATGTGGTATATGAGCATTAACCTGGCCTAGTTATTGAAAGCCAAGTGCTTTTTTCTTGGGGCCAAAAGCAAATGTTGAAGAAACTGAGTTTTGTTCCTCTTTTATATGATCAGTAAAATTAGAAACTATTTTAAAAACATAATCAACACTAATGAATAAGTGATGTGTGATGCTCTGTAAAACTTGAAAACTCAATTTCATCCTGAATATGATGTAGAAGCGAAATATGACCAGTTGGAGGCTAGATTTACCAAATATTGCTACCTTGCTTGAAGTTATGCAGATTTACTTAATACTTTTTGTTGAAGTGATCCCACCTTTTCACTTAATATTTTCCAAATGGGCATCAGCACTTTTAGAGTCTAGAGCATATTTTGCTATTGATCATTGGCTATATTGGTTTGTAGTTAGAACAGCATTATTTTATAAAATTGGTTCTCATTAACTGAAATAATAAATTGCAAAAAAGTATTATAATGTGGATCTGGGATTTCTCCTTGCCTATTACAGAAACACAGCAATGAATGTAGTACATATAATTGACAGCTTTTGAGCAGATACGCTACATATGCTGTATGTGCTAATGGATTAATGAACAGTGAGACTTTAGCACAGATAATTTTTATTAATAAAATGTTTATTTTATTATCCTTGCGTTTATTAACTACTGTCAGATTAGCAGTTCTTATATAAGTTATGTTTTTCATTCTGCTCTATATCAAGATGCAACAAGAGTTCTTCCAGAAGTGCTGTGTTTGGTACAGTGATAAGAATTTTTTCTGGAAACAAGAATGGAGAGAAACAGCACAATACTTGGGATGTTTCTCCTGATTAGACTTTAGGTTCCTTTTCTGTCATGGTGAGACTGCACTATATAGGAACTATTTACTTGCAGCTTGGTCAAGTTTCCCATGTGGCAGGAAGACTGTCCACAATAACTGGGCTAATGTAACTGAATTACTTGTTTTGGAACTGGTTCACATCTGGTCAGCTCTGGATGTAAACTGTGCATTTTCCTCTGTCTTGGAGAGGCTTTGTAGACATGTGCATGCCGTATCTGGAAAGAGGAGATATGTTTTAGTGTTGTCTCAGAGAAGACACATCATGGCACACATTTTATTTTAATGGATACATATATGTGTTTTTAAAAATCTCAGTTTATATAAACCAAAGTGCAGCACTGAACAAAAGTGTTATTCCAAATGTTTAATAGGTATCAAAAATACAAAAAACAGCTTTGAAGAAACAAGCTATGCATATAGTGTGCTTTGTCAGAGAAATAAGAAATGGTGTGGCATGTTCTGTTTTGTATCTCTTTTATTCAGGCTCAGCAGTTCAAATACAAAGTCATGTTCCGAGAACCAGACACTTGGTGGAAGTTTAAACCAAAAGAACTTGAAAGGTAAGAATGTAAAGGAAACTAACATACTAGACTGTGTAAGTATGATTTTGAAAAACATATCACATAGTACAATGGCTAGTGAAGTAGCAAGGTATCTGTCAAAATTTTTGTGATAATAAATAGCTTTTTAATTATATTTTAATAGCTTTTTAATTACATTTTGTACGTATATTATATGCGTACTTTGTATGTATGTACGTATTATAAGATCTTTTGTCACTTCAGTTACATGCAAAGGGTACTGTTAGCAATAGGCACTGTGATGTTTTCAGTACTAGAGTTCGTTGCATGTTAGGTATAGTGACTGTTCCTTTGGGTTACTGAGGGTGCAGAAATTATGTCAGATTGGGGCTGGTTTTGCGTCCTGGTCTGTTGCTTTAGTTGAAGTGTTTCTGCTGTCATTGAATTTAGGGCAGTCAGCACCTTGTGGCCTAAGAAGGACAGACCTCTGTGCATTATCATTGTTGCTTACCTCTTCTTTAGCAGGACCTTCTATTACTTAGGGCTGAAATCAACAAGACATAAACCCTATTGAAGTGAATAATAAAACATAAGAAAACATAGTGAGAAAATTGGCTAGATGCCAGGTTCAAATGTTATGATAACTGTCCAAAGTAAAGGCTTATGTCCCTCTGGGGAGGGACTGCAGCACTTTAATGTCCTTTTTATAACTTGGGTGCTGGGACAGAGTGCACTCTTAGCAAATTTGCAGGTGATACGGAACTGAGCAAGAGTAGTTTATTCAGCCTTAAGCAGAGATCATTGAAGACGAATCATATTGTTGTTTTTGGCTACCTTTTGAAAGGTTAGAGAGAAGACTAAAAAGAATTGTGCTGGGATAGGACAAACCAAACATCATCAGGTTGGAACTTTTGATTACATAAAAGAAAAGCCAGATATTTACTTTAAGGTGGTTAGATACTGAAAAGAGTTTGACCAGAGAGTTCGTAGACTTTCAGTCATTTCAGATACTCAAAATCAGACAAAAAGCACTGGACAACCTGATGTAGGAGTAGGAGACTGAAGTATGGGACTTCCAGAGGTCCCTCTTAACAGAAGTTATTTTGTAATTTTATAGTATCTGTTGTCATCTGAATTTGCATGCTTAGCTTAAGATTGGCTGTTTTTAGGTGAGCTAAGGTAGATTATTTTCCTTCTTAAAATAAAAGTTAAACCTTTTCTTCTGTATTTTCAATTTCTCTTTTTACTATCCTTGGCAAGATTCACTTGTTCTGTGTGGAACTGCAGCAGAACAGAGTGCTCATTGGTGCTTAACAGAGTTAGTGAAAATTTCTGGCCAAAAGGTGTCCAGAATAATATGTGATTAGGTTTTCTTCACAGCTCAATGAGTTCTGAGTTAAGCAAAACCAAAGAAATAACACTAAATTCAGAAGTCTTCTGTACCCAGTTGGATACCCTGCATCGCTGTCAGGATCTGATAATAGTGTATTTTCTATAACTTACTTTAAGAAGGTGCATTATTAGTACAGTTTTAGATTTTAATATTAGGCAAAACATCCAACTGCAGTACAGGGAGAACAGATCGGGTAGAGAAGTGGAGCAGCCATTTGTCTGATGTGTCCTGTTTGCAATGCCTTAGTACACTGATACAGAAAGAATTGCTGTTTCACAGCTTTTCGTCTGGCTCCCTGAATTTTTTTGTTAGTCTTGCTGTAAATTTATTAAATTATTATGAAATTATTCTCTTTTGTCATTGTAATACACAAGTCTGAAATGTCTTTTTTTGTATGTTTGTTTGTTTTCAATTCATAGGAGAAACATTCATGGTGTATCTAAAGAAAAGATCAAAAGAATGTTGGAACGGTATGAGCGCTGCCTTACTGTTAGAGCTATATTGGATTCTTCAGTTCCAGACAAATCAGAAGCTTCTGATTGGAGTGAAGAACCTTGTCAGGAAGAAAGCCAGAGGTTAGATTCTTTCACTAGCTTTGTAGCATCAAGTAAAAGGCTAAAAATGTAGCCTTTTAGCTTCTTAGCAACAAAACCTGGGTAATAGTGTTGAATGGTGAATGCATTAAAAAAGAAAGTTAAGTAACAAAAAAAATCCCTACATAGTTTTCTTAATTTTTAAGAATTTCAGGATTTTCAGAAATGAACAGTCAAGGGATCTAATTAACTTTCCAATGCTTTGACAGCCTCCCATTATGGCTGTGTTACTTTTCAAGAAGCCAATCTTGACTGACTTTCTGTTATCTTAGAAATGTGTTGCTGGATGTATGCTATAGATAGGAAGCACTTAAAATCTGTAAATTGTTTTTCAGAAGAACGTAGTCCTAAATAAGACCAAATTACTATTTCCAAGTTTGTATGTTGATACTAGATTATATTTTTGTGGTAGAGGGTGGATTCTTTGTGCAGTAGTACCAGGTTACCTACTTGCTCTTCAGTATACTTGATTTAAACTTGCCTAGGTTTCCATCGGTTGTATCCATGACTGTTGTGCCAGCCTGGATCGTGCTGTGTATTGTAATGCACAGTGTCTCAGGACACAGTGCGTTACACACAGTGGCTCAGCAATGGCACTCCCCAGCTCAGTGCCCCCACTGAGACTCCCAAACCATGCACTGTTCGTTCGCTTCCCCTTCCTCTTCCCGTTCCTGCTCCAGCAATGACATGAAGTGGTATAGAATAACCTCTGTGTTTTGGCTAAAACTAAGACACATAGGAAATCAGATTTTATTTCAGTTATTATTTCACTTGGGTTTTGCATGTGTGATGTATTTGAAATGATAATAAATGGAATGTAGTTGATTGTGAAAAATAGTTTGACAAAAAAAGGCACATTCTCTCCTAGTTAATGTCTAGACTGTCTTTAGCATTAAGCCAACAGGAGAGAGCAACAGTCATTAGATAAAAGTGTATTTACTAGACTTGCTGATCTGAATGAGGAAATGTCTGGCAGCAAAGTGCTTTGATACAAAACTGAATCCTGGAGATGGGATGTGGGGGAGATTGACTCCTGAGAAAGTGTTCTTAGTCCTGTGCTCTAGTAAGACAGAAAGTTCATCTTTGCTTAGCTCCTTTTTTTATTGAGGAGTGTTGGAGTTACAGCTTAGTCATAAATTTGTTTTCCTCTGACTAGAAGTCTAACTAGGTTAAACTCTCTACTCTAGTTCTAATAGGAGTTAAAAATGTAGACAAATGCTTTAAGAAGGTTTGAAATGGGCTTATATTTCATTCTGATTTGTCTTTCAGAAACAGAAAGGCACATTCTGATGTAAAGGAAGAAGAATGTTTTGCTTCTGAGGTGGAGCCTATTGAATTAGCTGAAGTTGATAAAACTTCTCACGGTATTCCTCTAACACTAGAAGGTAGCTGTGATCCTGAGCATTTTCAGAAAGAGGAAAAAGAAATGGAAAATAACTCAGTGGAACACAATTCTGAGAACAGCACTGTTCAAGATGACTTGGAAATTAATTTGTCAGATTGCATCAAAAAAGAACTGCCCTTGGAGAAGAAAGAAGAAAAGGGATTAAAACCAGAAAAAAACACTGAAGCAGAAATAGTTGAGGTAGATGTGATCCCAGTTGAAGAGACTGTGAACTTACACACAGGTGAAGCTGAGGAACGCAGTGATGACAGCAGTCTCAAAGTTCAAACTGCAGTTGAACAACTGGGCAAAATATGTGTGGAACCAAAATCAACACAAACAAGTAACACAGTAGAACCAAGCAGTTTGGCTTCTGACACATCAGGAAAAACAGAACTATTAAACTTTCTGGGTGACTGGCCTGTGGAACAAACAATGGGACAGAGAGTCAAAAGATCTAGAAGACTAGAAAAATCTCCTCTGAGGAGTGATAAGGAAGGTGAAACTCCCAGTCAGCAGCATTATGAGATAGGTAAAGAGCAAGTGAGCCTGCCTGAGACATATACTGTTGAGAAAGGACCTGAGGACAAAAATCTACCCTGTAGCTGTTACTCTGTTAGTTCAGACAAAGTTACACCAGAATTGCAAATGCTAGAATATTGGCCTGTCTCAGCCTCATTAGAACAGAGACAACAAAGGTCAAGGAGAATGAGAAAGACAAATTTAAATCAGTGTGATGAAGACACAAATACTGAAGATGACACTAATATGAATGCTCTTGAAACTGTACATGTGATTCATGGGTCACCTGAAGAGCAACCAGATATAAGGAGTTTATCTGTGCACCAAGAGGAAATAGTAGCTAGTGAAACAGTAAGTGGAGAAAAATCCCAGCAAAGTAAGAGAACAAGGAAACATCACAAATTAGCCCTCACTTTTACAAACAGCAGCTTGCCGCATCCCAGAGAAGAGGACCACTTGTCTAAACTTAATGTGGCAGAAGAAAAACAGGACACAAACTTATGTAGGCAAAAAAGTAGCCACTCACAGACTGAATCACAGGACTTTGCTCTCCTGTGGAGATTAGAAAAGAAAATGCTTTTTCCTGAGACAACAAAAATACTGCATGGCAGGCTGGATGGCTTCAAACCCAAAGACATAGATAATGCCTCAGATTCTCAGGAAAAAATACCCTATCGAGTTACGTATGATAAAAGTACTTTTGTGGAGGAAAGCGAGCTTATCAATATTGATGAGTCTGAAGAACTAGATACGCTGTGTAAGCTCTTTGAGTCTGTTTCGTTTGAAGCTCTGAAAGATCTGTATGAGAGATGTAACAAAGACATAGACTGGGCCACAGGTCTGCTGTTAGACTCTGATGAAAAGTTGCGTAAAGCTGTTGATACTGAAAGCTTTCAGGTAAGGGATGCTGAGCCAGTGGTCACAGACCTTGATTTCAAGGCAAGTACAGACTCTGATGAGAATCTCAAAGACTGCCAACAAACTCCTCAGGTACTTGGGGCTGGTGATATCTTTGAGGCTTTAGAAGGCAAGAACTCATCACTCAGCATTGCAGAAAGTAGGGCTGCCAAGACAGCTGTGACAAGTGCTGATGTGTCTGACTCACTCATTGCTACCTCATTGGATAATCCAGTGGAACTGAAAAATTCTGTGGATTCAGCCCCTAGAACTGACACAAGCAACTCAGCAGCAGGTGTCATTGAGCTGTCCTTTTCAGGAAAGCAGAAGGGAGAGAGTCAGAGTCCTCTTGAAGAAACTGAAAATAAGCCATCACTTTCAGAACTTGATGCAGGTTTGCCTCATGATCCTAACACAACTTCTACCAATTTGAAATCTGAATTAAACAATGAAAGTGACGGTAGCCCTTCAGAAAACAATGCCAAAAGTTCCAAAGGGACTGGTTTGTTACTGGAAATGGATCGTGCACATCTGGTTCATCCTAGGAGCAATAAAGAATTGGAGATGGATAAAGAAACTCAGGGGGATTCCAGGGAGATATGTAGTAAAGAAGAAATTGGAACTCCAAGCTGGGCTGCAGCTAAAGCCAAGAGACAAAGCCCTATACCAGCATCACATGCAGCCTTCAGTATAGATTGCTTAGAACTAACATTGCCTCCTGAACTGGCACTCCAACTGAAAGAGATATTTGGACCTGTTGGCATTGATGCAGGTATGATGTAATTATATACATGTTTTTATGAAAAAAATTCATTTGGGTGGGAAACCTTTCTTTCTTTGCCTGTGCTTTTTTCCCCTTCATGCTTGATTTTTAGGGAATAGATTCCTGTAATTCCTCATGATACTGGCAATTGATGTTGTTAATGCAGAAATGAAACTGAACTAAAAACATGGCATAAAATGTAAGTACAGTAGTGTTATCTTCTGCCTTTATCTTTTTGTACATGCACATAGTTCAAAATATAAAGAACATATATTGGCTTATTTGCATTCTGAGCAACAGGCCCTTGAGCTTATATTCAGACCCTGAAGAGATATTTAGATGATAAGGAATATGCAAGTTGTGGCTGATTAGGAAAGAAGAAAGGGAAAAAACCTTTTGGCCTCAGTTAATTCGGGGAACAAGAAGATGAATGGTTAAGGGAGATGAAGTGCGGCTGTATACTTAAAAGATGACAGCAGACCAGTCTAGTTCAAGTTAAGGAAGCCATAAGCAGCTTGAACATACATGTCAAAAGTTAAAGAGTGATAGAAAAAAGAAAAAAGAATATAGGAATATACAGCTTGATGTTTTTCTCTCATTTTTCCCTATACTTTTTCCTTTTTTTTCCTCATTTCTGTCTTTCATCTTGAAGATTGCTGTATGTGAAACCCTGGTTACCTGATTTATTGGTGGCTTTGATTGCTGGCCTCTTTGCTTTACATGCCTACTTTCTTTAAAGAAAAAGTTTGCTTTTTATAGCAGAAGCATGTTTTCTTGTGTCTGAAGTATGCCCCAAATTTTTATTTGATGTATACATACGTTTTGCTTCTTTTATTTTTGGAAGGGTGAGAAACACCCTTTTTAGGGAAAAGAGCTTTTATTATTATACCATGATAATTTCTGCTGTTTCCTTTAGAGTTTTGGGGGGATGCTTGGAGTTTATTTCTCTGAGTTTATGTGTTGGAAAGGAGGGATGTGACTGTTGTTGGGCTGTGGTGGGTATGTTGTATAGAAAAGGAGTTGCCATGTGGATTGCAATGGAATTGGGGGAATCACAGTTTCATGGATGAAACTGTTTTTTTCAATTAACAATGGCTTTGTAAAAGAAGGGTCTCCTAGAAAAAACAGAAAGCAGGAGGAAAAATACAGTTGTCCAGGTAGTCATATTTCAACAATATACAGTTAATGTTAACTTACTTCTTTTCTACCCTTTCAGAGCTTTTGAATACCCAAAAACAATTTCTGTGGAGTGCTTTTGTTTGTTTAGAAGTTTTTTTCAGGCATGACCAATTTATGTAGCATCTCCAAAGTTAAAGTTAATAAGTCTAGGATACTGTACTTTAATTGCTTATAAGTTTTTATAGAATGCTTTTAATGAATATATTCTCTTTGTTCCACAAGGATCACTAACTGTTGAGGATTGTGTGGTTCATATTGATCTGAATTTGGCAAAAGTGATTCATGAAAAATGGAAAGAATCTATTCTGGTCAGTAGAATTCTTGCTTATGATACGGTGTGGCATGCCTGTATTTTATCAAACCATTTGTCTCCATATGTCTTGGTCTAAAGGTGTTACCTGTGCAAGAACAATGATAAAATGTAATAGTAGTTTTTAAAATATGTGGAGTGTATCCATACGTCATAATCATTGGAGCTGTTGAAAGACACTTTAAGGGATGCCATCAGTGCCTCATCATGAAAACAAGATTCTTGAAAAAGAAGGATTATAGCGCACAGTTTCACTACAAGATTGATTAAAAATGCCACTGGCCAAAAATTCTTACTGTTTTTTTGACCTACAAAAAGAATTCTTTTATGAATTATTCTCTGTACAAAACATCTCCACGTGCAGTAATTGAGATGAGTTCTCTAACCTGTGTTTCTTTACAGCTCTGTGAAACTTGGAATGTCTTTTGGCAAAATTTTTGTTTGGTTTATATAATTAAGGCTATGAAGTCTTAGCAGTGGGGCATCCTTGCTTCTCTAGTTTGATGTATTTTTAAAAAGATAATTCTGCCTTATAAATCTCACTTCATAATTATTTTTCCTAAATATATTTCTTCTAAAATACTGAATCTTTGAGAAATATTGTGAGAGCTTATTTTGAAACCGCTTTAATTAGAAGCTAACACTTGCAAAGTTTTCCTGCAAAATTCATAACTTAAAACTTTCATAATTTTACTATTTTTCTTTAGAAGCGTCAGAGGAGAGGTGAATCATGTAAGTTGTCTGCAGAAGGTATGTTGTGTATTTCTTTTAATTGTAAAAATACTTAGTGTTCATTATAAAACTATTTAATTATTTCAAACTTTAAGGTTGCAAATACTCCATCAGTTGAAAAATGATGACTATTTATTAGGCTAAACTTCATTGCCTTCGGATCCATTTACCAATCTCTTATGATGGTGTGGGGGAGGGGAAAGAAGTTAATTATAAGTAGAATCACTAGTTCCAGATAAAGCCTATAATTCTGTGTAATTCAGAAAACTTAGAGAAGCTCTGGTTGAAGCAGACAGCTGTTCGGTGGGAATTCTCTGTGGCAAGAAAAGGAGCAGCCAGAGAATTACTAGCTGAGTAAGATTTCTGCAGGTGAGGAAGGGAGGTCAGGAATACAACATTCCCATGTTGTTCGTCAGAGATGACTTTAGCAGGAAGGTGGATGCCTTGTTCAAAAAGTGTTAACGTCTCTCACAATCCACTTTTCATTCAGCTGCCAGAAGAAATGTCCTTCTATTGCAGAACTCCACTGCAGACTTTGATGTGCAAATGTAGGTGCAAACTAGTGACCAAAGAGTGCTGTTGCCATTAACTTGACATTAACCTGTAGAAGTATAAAACCAGATTGCTAAGCATCTGTCCTTAAGTTGTAGAAGAAAGGCAGGTAGACATATGAGTCAGTGATTCTTTTATAAAAACAAGCAACACCCCACTTAATGCATGTGCGAGGTGTTTACAGCTGTTAGGTAATGTCTTAGCACTTGAAAATATGGTGAGGAAGTCTGATGGTTTTGTTTCAGAAAATAGATAAAGATGATCAGACAGTCTTTGGAAAATGGAAGTGAAGAAGATGAAAGCAATGTGTTGGTTTCTGGTTTAGCATTTATAATCTTGTTCTATCAAAACTCAAATTGTATAGGTTGAAAAACTTGTCTCAATTATTTTGGCATTGCCATGTATATATAAGCTAAAAAGTGTTTTGTCACTCTACTTTTACTGCTTTTAAATGTCCTGCAGTGATTCAGCAGATAAATACAGATGACTCAGAAGTGCTGTTATCTCAGAATGCAGACAGCAAAATACAGAAGAAAAAATCGAGCTCGGCTGCAGACACATCTAATGATATACACACAAAAACCCCAGCAACATCAGACATTTTTCCATTTATGGATCACTGGAATGCTCAGATTCAGAAAGTTTCTCTCAGGCAAATAATCTCTGAAGAAATAGCGATGCAGGAGAGAGAGGACCTGGTATGGATGGCACCACTTTTATAATGTGGTTTAGATTTATTACTGTTAGTGAAATAGAGTATGTCTTACTTGGTGACTCATTCTTGTGCTGTTGATTACAGCTTGAATTTGTGAGACATTTGCATTTGTGAGACATATGCATGCCAATTAGTATTGTTGATTACTGTGATACAGGAGTTTGCTTGAAGTAGATGGTTCTATTTGAAAAATACAGTCTCATTTAGAATGTAATACTTTGATTATTTCACAAATAGATCATGCTGCATTTCACTATCCAGGTTAGAATTTGTGTTTGGTTGAATTTTTTTTGGTTGCTCAGCTAAAACCAAAGATCAGTGTGATCTTCCATGCTTTTTACTGTGACAGTAATATCAAAAAAAGTTCTTAGCTGGCTCCATGCCTTGTTTGTTTAGAAGTGTACTGAATTGGTTGTATTTTTTTTTTCTTTTTTGTTAGGAGAACCCACAACATTCCTAACAGATGAGACATTAAAATAAGGACTTGAGGTTAATCTCAAACAAGTTTCTGTAGCCACTTCTCACAAACAGTAACTCTTTAATAGATTTTCACTAGTTCTTTTCCACAGTTTCCATACCCTGCCTGTTTGGCTTGTGCCTGATAGTGCCCTCTACTGCCTCACCGTTGTTCAGAACAGGCATTCTTATTTGTGATAGTCTCTGATAAGCAGCTGTTCTAAAGTAGAGGAGCTCTGAACTGGTGTAGAAAGTTGTATGAATTAGCCTGTACTTCAGAAATGGCTTGTGGATTCTTTCTTTGAACTGCATGTATGTGTCCTCCTGGTAACAACTACTGTCATGTCCACAGCTTTATTTTCGGTTTGGATTCATGGAGCTTGGCTTTATTTTGACCATTTTTTCCTTTTTTTAAAAAAATCTAAATATTGGAACAATCAGTCCAATTGATTCTAGGCTATAATTATGTCATCTCCTCAGATGATTTCACAAGTAAGATTATTTATTATAGACACAGCTTCAGATACATCAAACCAGAATTGTTTATGTTGCTTAATAATAAAGTATTGTTTCAACCCAGGCCCTCAGTATAGAGAAAAGAGGTGGAATTTGCATAAGCTTAGCAGTGGACTAGGTGGACTGGCAAGGAATAAATTTCAAAACTTAAATCCCTCCTAAAAATCCTTGTTTTATTTTGTCCAAACTATGAGGGAGCTCCAGCTGCATTACTTCAAAAGACTACAGAGTACTGCAGTGATGTATAATACAACTCAGCTGTCCTTACTTCATGTTGATCAGTGTGGCAGGCTGATATGGCACGTTGTCATTGCTTTGGGTGCATACCAACTGAGTAGATACTTCTTAAATCATAAGAAATAATGGCAAAGTTGGGTTGGTTCCACCTTTACTATATTTTGTTCTAATCAAGAACTTGTAATATATTTCTTTTGTCTTCTGGGTAGAATCGTGTTCCTTCTACAGCTAGAAAAGACTGTGCTGCTAAACTAAAGGAGAAGCAACTTTTTGAGATGTTTCCAACTATTAATCAAAATTTCTTAATGGATGTCTTCAGGGACAATAAGTAAGAAATCTTTTTACTTCTTTTTAAAGATGGTACTCAGGTACAGTTCTAAATATTGAGAGTTAAGGTACTGCTAAAGAATGGCTTTTTCCAAAGTAGTGCTTTTTTTAGTCTAAATAAAGGCAAAAGTAGCTGGTCTTAGACAAAAAGGGTATAAAAACTCAGTTTAGACACATTTCTTTTTTAGGGAGGAATAGACAGTTTCTTTCACTGAGAGAAGAATGTCTCTGGCTATTGACCACTGACTGACTTTCAGTGGAACTGCTTATTTTCTCAAGAGCTGAGGTTTAAATCTAGTGGGAGAAATTAGTGGGTGGGGTAATAGTGGGTTCACAGGAGATGGCATCTGCCCAAGAGGGAAACACTACCATCACCTGTGTTACTTGTGAGAACTTTCCTGGTTACTAAAGGTGCTCTGAAGGAATGAGCTCTCTCCATCTCTTCCTGCTGACATTCTTTTTCTCTCTTCTGCATTATATTTCTGGGATATGTGTCTACCTTCTTAAATCCATGTTTCTGAGAAGTGAACCTTTTTTTTCAAGACAAACATCTTTTTTCATCCTTGGGCATTTGGATGTCTGTCTCTACATATGGGTTTGCATACCTACTTGTCAATCATGCTACTTGTCCAGGTTGTTATAAAAATCTTTTCTGTTTAAAATATATCCTTCATCCATTTCTATAATTCAAAAATTTCTCCATCTCATTTTTCACAGTCTAAATTGTCTTCATAGTGTTGCCTTTCCCAAAATCTCTCTCTACTTTTGATCAGTCTGCTCTCGTTAGCTTACTAAAGAGCAAGAAAAAAGAAGAAGGGCTTATTAGAAATCTGTTGGCAACCAATGTCTTAATTAAATTTGATAACAAAGTTACTAAAAATACAAGGATTTTCCCTCATTAGGGTTTCAGAAAACTGAGCTTGTTTTAAATTAGTTTGAGCTATCTAACCCTGACCAGAGAAGATTTAAGATGAACTATCTTGCCCAGCCCAAACAGTAGCATTTATTAATATCTCTTTGATTGAGATAGGATGCAATTTATTACAGTATGTAGTTTTCCTTTTAATATTTAAGTGCCCCTCAGTTATATTTCAGTCGACCAAGATTGCATGTGTGTTGATGCCAGTAATGCCCTACACGGAGTCTGCAAGCTTTTCTTTAATAAGCTGGAATATCCCATTCCAGTGTTTATTTTCATTGTAATCTGGTTCTATAACAATATCAAGGTTTGTTATAATGAATTTAGATAAATATAGCAGCTCTTAATATGTATTTGTAAAGTCACAGATTTTATTTATCCTTTACAGTTACTCTTTAGAACAAACTGAACAGTTTCTGAACTATGTTCTGGAGGCAGATCCTGTAAAAACAGTTATAGCTCAAGAAAGTGTTCAGCAAAATGACATTGTTTCTTCATACAGTGCTGCAAAGAACCGTGAGAAGAAGGTACTTATATTTTTTTTAACCATAGTTACAAACATAGCCAAAACTATGCTAATGAAAACACCCTACAATGCACCCATAACTTCAACAATGCAAATTCCTACAGGCAAAAAAAAGTAAGGAAGAGGATGATCCTTTATGTGAACTGTTTCAAGACTTTGAGTATCCACAGTATGATGATTTAAGAGCAGAAGCTTTTTGTCACCAGCAAAAGAGACAGGAATGTTTGAAAAAGGCTGGGGAGGCCTACCGCATGGGTATGAAGCCTGTGGCAGCATTTTATGCACATCAGGTAAACAATAATATTGTGCTTTTTCTCTGAACTTAGGGAGGTACTTAAACACCGAATTGGAAATGATAAGGAAAACATCATGCCTACTAGAGTTGATGAATTTGGTTACTGTTCCCTGTGTATTATATTGACAGTCACAAGTAAGTTCACTTCCACTAGTAATGATACTGGCACAGGAAGCTAATGTAACCAAATGTGGTGGGAGACCTCGTGAAAGGTGATAACCTAGTGCTTAGTCACACATACTCCTTTGTCTTAGATCTCTCTCATATCACTCTCCTACTTAAAAACACCAAGATTTGTGTCCAAGTGGTCTAGCTAGGTTCACTGGAGTGTGACATGTACTGCAACAAACATGATTTTTTGAATCCTATGTATATGTTGGTGCTGAACTATTTTTAGTCACATCTTCTGTACTTCATAGGAGTCAGACAGGTGTTAAGATGTCATCTTTTGCCACAGAATCTTGCTTGCTTCATCCTCCATAAATCTTGGGCAAGATTGCTGCCTGCTGTCTTCACTTCTTCATTCTGACTATCTTTATGGCTACAGTCTGTCTTGGGTTGGGATAAATGAGGTGTGTATGTCATGCTTTTCACAACACATCTGGTTATGGAGTGTAGATCTGCTGCTGATCAGTCTTGCATGCTCTGGCCTTGGAGCACAGGCTCTTTGGTCTTGATTCAGGCACATTTCTTAGTATGTACCAATTTGAGTACTGCTGATCACTGCTGTTGCTCATACTCTTGGTTTTAAGACTCATCTGTTCTTGTAATCAAAGTTCCTCTAAGTTGGTTTTTTTGGTGCCTTCACAGGACACCCTCCCTTGACATCACACTTTAAAAATCTGTTACAAATATCTTCAAAGGCTCTAGTTTTCCCCTCATCTAATAGCATATAAAAATTTGGTAAGAATTCACATTATAGAAGCATTTAATTCTAAACTTTGAATTGTATTATGACAGAACAAAAGTGTAATAATCACTTGAATTTGCTTATTCAAAAAGCTTTCATGCAAGTGGTACAACTACATGTTTAGATTGCTACTGTGCATTATCTAAGTTTATAATGAACCTTTTATGGTTTTTATTCATACATTCCTGAACTTTTGAGACAAAGGTGTGCAGGATTTTAAATAGAAATGTAATTTCAAGTCTTGTCTTACTTTCGTTCCTATCCATAAGAACAAATACAATCTATTGTAAATCTATTGAAATTTATTTATTACATACTTTCCTTAGATAATAAAAAGGCAAACTAGCTACCTTTATTCATAAAAAATACTTTATGCTTGGTGGCCTTTGTCTTGGGAATCCTTTGCAAGTGAGTTACAGAGCTGCTGTCTTGGGTCTGACACTAATACACTTCAGATGATCCATTTTAAGAAAGTGTAAGACAGAGTTTCACTTTTCTTCTCTTGAGCCTTTGTCAGTCCAATACCTGGAGTTAAATCTTCCATTCCTTTTCAGACTCTGCCTACAGATCTTCAAGGACATAATTTGTTGCTTTGATCTCTCAGCTATTACCACCACTGCAAGGTTCATGGGAAGGAGTTGGTACTTGTACACTTTGTAAGGTGACTAACTGTACTGCTCCTTGCCCTCACTCCAGAAGGGACTTACTGACCTTGTCAGTCACAAAAGATGTCAAAAGTATTAGGAGAGATAATAGGCATTATTATTATTGTTATTATTAGTGTTTTACCCTTGGCTTGTCTGAAATTTCGGGAATGCATTCGGAAGGATTAACCTCAAATACAACAGTCAGTAGGCTTTTCCTAATCTGTTGGGCAGTTTCTCTGACACTGTTTCATTATAACCTTAGCAAAATACTTGCAGGAAATAAAAATCTATTGTTAGAAAAATAAATCTGCAACTCAGTATGGAGTGTAACTTTTTAGCTTATATAAAGACCTTATGATTTTGTGCCTTTTCTGCCTTTTTTTTCTCCCTGTAAGGCTTTTGTTATAATGTCTTCTTTGTGCCAGCTTTGAGTAGTTTCTCACAAACAGATTTCATGAAATCTTGTGAGTAGGTTTGACCGAGCATCTTGCAAAATATAGATTTTACTCATTCAAACTTGAACTAAAAGCACCCTGCCAGTGGTGTCATTTTGAAACCACTGACCAGTGTGGACCTTAAATTATTTCTCTGTGTGTAATAGTCATTGTGCTTGTGAATAAAGGGTCGCCTTCATGAGCAGAAGATGAAGGAAGCTAACCATGCTGCTGCAGTGCAAATCTTTGAGAGAGTAAATACTTCTTTGCTGCCTATGAATGTGTTGGATTTGCATGGTCTCCATGTGGATGAAGCTGTGAATCAGTTGTCCAGAGTGCTGCAGGAAAAAAGTGAAGGTAGGGTTTAGGTAATAATTCTTGCCCCTGAAAAATGATTCTCATTTTCTATTAAGAAATCATGATACATGGCAATATTACATGGCAACTACAGGGAATGAATGTTAAAAACAATCAGGCTTTGTGTTGTCTTGTTTTCAAAGAGTGTTGTTTTCATTTCATCCCAATGGAATTGTTTTTCTTTGACATGACAACGATTCTTGTTGCTTTCTGTCTTGCCCTCCTCCCTCTGCTTCTTTGTAAATCTTCTTCTTCCTTCTGTTTTACCCCTTTTTTATTACTATTATTGAATACTTGGTCTGTCCTTCCTGACATTTTTAACTGAGTTGATGATGCAAACATATGTATCACCATTGCATTGCTTTGTCACAACTATGTTGCTTTTAGAATCTTAAAAGAAGAATTACTATGTTGGAATTCTAACCACAATGGTGATATTGTCTTCAACTTCTACATGAAAGTGTGAGATTTGAGCTACCTTTCAGAAACTTCTGTATCAGTTAGTTGGCAGCATTGCTTGAGATGAGAATACTGTTGCTTCCAGAAATGTCATATTATGCAGTTTTGCTGGAGAGTTCATTTTTTTTCTCATAGTGGAGAATTCAAGTACTTCATTAGTGTCCATTCTGTAAAAAGATAAATTTTCTGCATTACTAGTTTACCCTCTAAATTTAAGCACACTGGGAATGCTTCTATAACAAACATTTCTTACAAAGGTACTGCTGCACAAACCTGATTTTTTGAATCAGCTACTCCAGAGAGTATAAATAAAAGTGTCCACTGGGGCTTTAGATAACCTTTGTCTTTCAATATGCATCAGAGATAATTGAATTCTAGTGTCTCGTGCAATTCTTGCAATGACATTTGTGTAATTTAAACTGTAACCTAATGTTTTTTAGAACTAAATTTTCAGAACTGTACTTAAATCATGGAATGCTGAAATTGATAGTAGGGCCTCTCTGTTCAGTCTGTTCACCTAAATCTGAAAAAAAAAAGTTGATTTCACTGTACATATATGGGAAAAGGATCAATACTGGGAACATTTTTGCTGGCAGGATTAACAGTAAATAAATAAATATAAAAGCTAAATAAAGTTATGGTGTGGGGGAGAGTAGTTGAAGAAACACTTCATGTGAACTGGTAATTACAAACTGGCAAATCTTGACTAGTTGTGAGAATCCAGTTTAGTTTATTTTTTTTCCTCTTTTTCAAACTCATCATCAATTTAGGTTGCTATTATCTCTGGGAAGAGAGCAATTTCTTCTGTTATCAGGGCTAAGTGCCCTAATAAAACTCATGGATTATGCTGATCTGTTGATTTCCATGCACCAGTGTTTTAGAAGATAGTCCAAATAATGTGACATAAGTGTCAAAAGGTGGATTTATATTTTCTTTCTTCTTAATTTCTTTATTCAATAAAACATTATTTCTTTACTCACATTAATTAAGGATTAAATACGAAACAATACAGAAGCACCACTTAAAAATTCAATGAATGACACCCACTTCTTTTAATTTTGCAATTTAAATTTACATCACAGAAATAAATTCCAATTGAATATTAGATGAAGAAACAGTAAAGCTTCTATGAAATTGGAAGGATTTTGTGATGGTCACAATATTGCATATTGCAAGCAATCTAGATTTTAGAAGTTTGACTTTTTTCAGAATGGGGAAAAATTGCCATTTGTGTCTGAAATACGCGTATGAGCACGGGAAAAGAAAGCTCAAAATGAGTAGTGGAGAGTGTTCAGAAGAATGCCTGGAAGGGTTATACTGCATGCCAGGTCTGTGCTGAGGAAAGCTCTGACGGTTACAATTCCTGCTGTTGCAGAGTACCAGCAGGCTGGCGGTAAACCATATCTCAGTGTTATCACGGGAAGAGGAAGCCATAGTCAGGGAGGAGTCGCTCGCATCAGACCAGCAGCTATCAGATACCTCACAAGCCACAACTTCAGGTGAGTTTAGATTTTTGTTTCTGATATTTTTTTTTCTTAACCCACATTTAACTAACTGAAAATTGAAGTTTAGTTTTAGAATGCTGTTAAACAACTACACAGATTAGGGCAGGTCTGCTGTTTAAGATGAAATTGAGTCGGTTGTTTCACAAATCCGATGCAGTTGTGTAGCACCTATGAAATGTTAGATCCTTTCTCTGAGATAGTTTAATTCCATATTTCCATTCAAGATTGCTAGCTTTACTGTGAAAAGTTGTTAATCCTGCTTTTTATTGGTTCCCAATACTTGCATTTGTGCTCAGTTTATGAGGGATAGCAATTTAGTAAGTCTGGGCTGGCAGCAGTGTGTTTGCTGCTTTTTATATACAGCAGTGTATGAAGGTAAGTGTAAAGGTGAGACTCAGAAAACAGCAATGACTTCCCGTTTTTTTCTTGGCTTCTACAAAACAGAAGGATGAAAATCCATTTTTGAATGAAGAGGGAATGAAAGGGGAACAGGATCAGAGGAACAGAATGGATATAACTAAGAATATTGGGCAGCTTTTTTTCTCAAATCTTCATCTTAGTTTCTGCGTTTTCCAGGTCTTCATATCTCCAGACACTGAAAAATCCTCCTTCAGTGTCACATCCGAGGACATAATGCTGATTTCCTGACTCTCACATGCACATATACTTGACTGAGAACCTTAATACTTTCCATATGTTGTTGAGAATTGAAAGTGATGGCATTGCATACAGTTTATATGTTGAAGCTTCTTTCTTTTCTTGTTTCATAGGTTCACAGAAATAAAACCAGGCTGCCTGAAAGTCATGCTGAATTGAGGAGTTGTGAGAAGAGGAATATAGAAACTGAGGTGTCAGATGACTGCTGGGTACCAGAAAAAAAACCCCATATTTTGAACAACTGCACTGGTATTTTGTAATCTGTTTTAAAGGATGATATTTTATTAGAACCGATCTCAATTTACAGCAAGTGGATTTGTCAGTGTGTTTCCAATAAATTTTTGTGTGGAATAGATCCTTTTTTGAACCTGCAAAAGGAAGATGCTTCAAAGGATTTAAAGTCTCAGAAATGCAGGTTAAGAATTTTGCTGAGAAATATATTATTATGTTTTTAAGGGAAATTAAGGTATAATTTTTAATATAACTGTCTTCTTAACATACCTAATCTATCTTTTGACCCTTGCACATTTTGATTGCTGTGGCTTCTGTACCTCTAAAACATTATCTTGTACCAAGTTATTTTGTAATTCAGAACTTTGTGGTAAACTCTTCAGAAGAGCAGAGGAGAGGCTGAAACTGGGCAACTGCTGGTGTTTCAAATCAGTTACATCTGAGTGCTGAATATTTCCAAGTTTCTTCAAAAATCTGGTGTCTTTTAGTGGTTATGTTATGATGGGTTGACCAGTTCTATTATCCTTACTTCATTCTAAACTTCTCCAAATATTGAAGGAAGTTGCATGTAACGCCTGTGCATTAAGGCCAGCTGTGTGTTTGGTAATTTGGCAGATTTAGTGTGATCTCTTAAAGGGAAAAACACATTGCTGTTACTCAATCTCTTTTGGAGATCCACCTACTGGATTAAAATTGTTTCTTACTTTGCAGCTTTTTAAATGCAGCAAATGCAGTACTGTTTCACTTTACAAGTGTCTAATAATGATGTCTTCATTCTCTCTGTATTGTTTGGTGATTTCCTTGTAGAAAATACAATCATGAGACATTTAAAATGTATTTTAACATCAAAGTGAATGCCAGTATTGTAATAGTAATTGCCTAACTAGAAAATCCAGGACAGCAAAAGTTAGTCTGATTTTGGTGGTGTCGCATCAGCATCTAGAAATATCTGTGTAAAAAGCCAAAACGACATAAAAACCCCCAAACAAAACCCTTCAAAAACTAAATATAAACATCTGTACTTAGGCAAGTGTTTCCAGCAAACAATCAGAACACTTTTTAATATAAATATCTTCTAGAATGCATTGCTATTTTTATTTACATCTTTGCCTCCTGCAAGGCATATGAATTTTTGTTGTAAGGCTTTTTCAGAACAGGTGTGAGTTGTTTATTAGGAATAACATTAATGGATTAAGCATTAATGTGAAGAGTTTTTTTTAATTTTTAACCACTTTGCAGTAAATTTTATCCAGGAACTACATGCACATAGAGTTTGTATATGAATCCATATGTGTGTGCAAGTTCTGCAATTTGTATGCATGAGTACTAACAAACAAAGAACTTCTGTGAGAAAAGCTGTCCACAGAAATAGGTTTCACTTGAAAACGTGTCTGTATAAGTTGCTGACAGGGTGAAAGACATGATGTTTCCTGAATATATGTGTATTTACTCTAATACATACACAGTGAATATGATGCATGATAGACTTAAAAATGAGTTTTTCATGCTTCAGCAGATACAGTAATCTTTTCCTGGTGATTTCAAGTGGAGGAATAGCTTCAGTAATACTTAATCAAAGGGCCTCTTTCTATAATAATAGACCACCATGATAAGTTTCATATTTTTTGTGAGTACTTAGTTCATCTGAATTGTGTCCTTTCTCTCTGCACTGCTCTGGGAATCAGTGGGTGAAATACAAAAGATCTGTGGTCCCCAAACAGCACTAATGGAACTATTTCTGCCACTGCTTGATGTCCTGTGTGGTGAAGCCCACACTCCATCCTCTGTGACAGTGCCTAAAATGGACCAAGATGCCATTTAGGCACTTGGCCTCAAGACAGTAGTTCAGACTATCAACTGTACAGGGTTGCAAATGCTAGAATTTTCTCAGCGGAGCCAAAATCTTTGTTTTGGACCAAGGAACCTCCTTCTGTTCCTGAACAGGTTTTCCTTAGTGCTGCTGTTTATAATAAATGGAGTTGCAGCTCTCTGAGACAGCTCTTTGCAGTATAGTCCCATTGGTTGGCCTGGGTGGCTGTTGTGTGTTGAACTGCTTGGGTGCCCAAGCCCTACAGAGATGTGCCTGTGAACAAGGAAGTGCCAACACTTCTGGTTGTTTTGGGAGGCAGCCTGCTTCACTCAGCATATTCACACCGTTCCCGACATGGACAAAGCTTACATTTTAGTTCAAAAGACAAGCAGAAAAACTTGTTGTTTTGCCCATCTGTTCATCATAATCTAGTTGACAACTTTACCCTGGAGATGAGAAACACAGCTTTTTGCCTTCTTCTGGCTTAGCAAGTGGATGATGATGATTGCACTTGACTCTCACTTCCCCAGAAAATGGCTCTGACCAATGTGCTCAGGAATATTTTTGAAGACACCACTTCCTGAGCCTCTTTCAAAATTACCGCTGCACGCTAAAAGTGCAGGCTTAAGGGGACAAAAGAGACTAAAGAATTAAAAGTGCAGAAACAGTCTTTGGAAGTGGGCTAGGACTTTTCAGAAAGGAGCTGTTACTGGTGAGCTTCAGTGTCCTTTCATATTATTTTTTCATCCCTTAGTCCTATTTAGATAAATAGATTAAAAATGTTCAGGGTAAAATCAACTCTACCCAGTGCTAGGAGAATTTTTCTCCAGTCTGTCAAAATCAGCAGAGAAATACACAGCTCAAAAGCAGTTTGGAATTACTTTCTCTCTTCCTCTCTTCATTGGCCTTCGTTGGGGTACAGGTTGAGCTTCACTAACATACTCTGAATGCCCTGCCTGGTATAGATTGGTCATTCACCTGGCATCTGAACTTTGATGGAGATGATGGCTTAAAATCGTAACACTGGCAGAACCAATCTTGCCTCTATTGAAAATAATGGCAGAGCCTTTATCAGCTTCAGCCGTTCAAAATGAGGTACCGCAGTTCTGACTCAGAGTAAATATGATGATCCTCTGAAGGATGTCAAGCACAAGCTTAGATACTGTGCTGAGCTGGATACAGAATAGGTCAGAAGATGAGTGCACACAGTAAAAATAAATAGAGTTTTATCAGTAAGGATCTCCATGCATTCAGCTACTTGCCAATATTCCAGAAAAACAACACTGAAGTTCTTGTATTTCTCTGACAGATTTTATAATGTATTCTGGGATGAATTCTTTAAAATATAATTATTTCAAAATGCTATTTCAAAATCCGTTACATTTTAGAAGTTTCAGCCTTTCTGATGTGTCTTGCAGTTACATTGGTGAGAGTCCATGAGAATCCTGAGGTATTGTGTAAATTCTGTATCATCTTAAAATTAAAATAGCAGTATTGTCACCAGCACTGTGAAATAACGTCCAAGTGTTAAAATACCTATTTTGTATACCACTTTCTATTCTGTTCTTCAACAGCATGTGATTGTGATGAATGGTAGCCTTTAATATGTGACTTTTTGTGTCTCTTTGTACAAAACATTTTAATAGTTATCCCAAGTTTTAATTTAGGAAAAATTATAATTTTTAATATACAAAATTAATGCTCATGCTAACATTAATGTGTGATCTTAGAGTAAAAAAAAAAAAGGCCAGAGATGCAATGAATGAAGTTGTCTGAAGCAATGTGACTGTTGAAAAGCATTTCAGTTGATTGTGAAAGTAGTAGGGCCAAAATTTATTTTTAAAACTATTTCAGGATACCTTGATAATATTTAATGACTTTGGCTTTTGATTTTAATATCATGTGGTATGTCCCCCCATCAAAACCCAACCAAAGCCTAACTGTTCATGCTATTTCAGCTAAACGAACTCTGTAAAGGATTGAATTACTAGATGTGAATATGCATGTAAAAACACCTAGTATTGCAGCTACCAATTGTAAAAGCTGTTAGGACCAGTACATTGGAAGATACAAATTTATATTTTTAAATTAAAATAAAAATTGATTTTTTATTTGTATAAAGTTGTACTTTTGCTGTTAACTATAATTTTGTTTTTTACTGAAATAGTTTTGTAATTTGCATTTAGAATTTCTAATATGAAAAGGAATTTACAAAATCTAGTTTAATAAAGGATTTTTGTCACAAGTATAGCCTTCTGTCTTTCCTTGGAAAGCTATGTTTCAGCTTGTATCAAATTTTTTCAAATAGTAGTCTTAGAGTTCTGCGTGGAAAACCACTTGCTTGGCTTCGAGATACCATCTGTAGGGCGATGAAGCAACCATCTGCAGACATGAAAAGGAACAGATTTGTGGCCTGAATTTCAGTGCAAGCTGAATGCTCAAATTACTGAAAGCGAGGGTCATGGTTTCAGATTTTTTTTCAGCCTGAAGTAGCTGAAGAGATGCTATTCCAGGCCAGCTTACTCATGGGACAGTGAGAGCAGGGCAGGGGCGGTCTGACCGCTGCAACAGTGGGTTTGGGGGAGGGATGTGTTCTGGAGAGACATCATTTAGCAAGAAGTCACGGGCAGGGAGAGACCGGGTCCTGAGGGAGCACAACGCTGTACCGTGGTGAGTACAGAGCCAGTAAGCCTGGCTTTTTCCAAGCCTGCCCTGTTCTGGTCAGGTGCAGGTATTTCCCTATGTGTTGTCCTGGAAGTGTGGAATGACACCCGAGACCGAAGTGCTGGCTGGAGTCTAACCTATTTTATTAGCTTAGTTTGATGACAACTTTCTTTGACCCAAGATGACTCCTGCAGAATCATTCCTATGGCTTTACTGCCTTGCAGCTTGGGTTGACTGCAGAAACAAGTCAGGCTTGTGCATTTCCACAGCAAAGCCCTAACTCATAAGCAGTTCAAGAGAGCAGGGAAAACAGGTTTTGGGAACACATGAAAGCTTGGCAGATGCTGGTTTAAATGTGACACGGCTGATCCTGAGCCTCAGTTATTAGACCACAGCATTGGTAAATGTCTCATTGGTAGTGTGCTCCTTACTTACAGGACTGCCCTGCTTGGGCATTCATCTCTCAAATTGTGATATTTTAAAGTGAAAGTGCTGCTGCTGGACTTGGTTGCTGTCTTGAGGCAGCTTAACTCCTACCCTTGCTAAAACAGTCCATCCTGACTCACCAGCTTCTGTTTCAGTTCATGCCCTTTTTTCCTGGGTGCTAGGATTTCTTGAATGCCTCTGTGCTTCCAGCTGGGAGTTTGCTCTTCAAAAGCACCCTGAGGATTTCTGAGTCTGTCTCCTTATTTAAATAACAGTAATAGGATATTGTAGTCTGTCCTTACTTAGGAAAATTATTGGAACTTTAGGACTGAAAACTGTAGTGTGGTAAAATAAAAATATTTCTTGAGACAAACAGTTTTTCAGCTCAAATTATTGAAGCATAATTAAATGTGTCTGCTGGTACAATATGTCAGGTAGCTTGACAATAGGTGGTGCCCTTGCCAATGGCATAGAGTGACGGTGGCAGCAGTTCTGACTGTGCCCCTACCAGAGCAGAGTTGTTTCTCTGTATGACAGGTGCCAAAGGATGTTATTACACATCACGTGCTGTTCATTTCTTCCTCAGAGGGAGAATACTGTATTTGGAGTATTATTTTGGTGAACTTTTTTCTTCTTTACAGATGGGTGGGGTAGAGTTGGTTTTCAAAATATACTTACTGCTCTGTGCTAGAGGTGAGCAAGACAAGTTCATTTTTGCATGCAGGTTGAAGATGGTAATGTTGAGGTTTCTCCACCAGCTACCCTGGGTTAGTTTTTGTAGGTTAGATGCTTGGACAGATCGGTCTGTTTGGAGACAGACACAAAGGCATTGTGCTGTTTGGTGAAGTTTTGTGCCACTGCAGATGTTGCTGGTGGCAATCTTCGTAAAAACCCTGATGGGTAAGGACCCCCTTGATGTTGCTTGACTTTCTGCATAATAAGGCCTGGCTGGGCTAGCAGTGGCTTCTCATGAGTTGCCACTATTTGGTAAGCAACTGCATGGATCAGTGTTATTTTTGTATTATCCTGAGAAACAGCACTGTCCTTCATGGACATCTATGTCTAGTCATACACACTGGCCAGGTGAGCAAACAGTGGAAATCCTCTACCAGTGCCACAGATTTAATCAGTTCAGTCTGTAAATGGAGAAATGGTAGCCCTGTGAAGTTGGTCTGTGAGAGCTCTCCATAATAGTGTTTGCTTCATGTCAGCTAACTCACAAGGCATTGCCTTGGATTCCTGCCTCTCAATCAGGGTAAAAGGCTTCTGCACCTGTGTGCTCCTCTTGCCTTTCCAGATTATCTCCTTTTACTGTCTTGCAGTGCCATATAGACATGTTTGTGCATTTATCAAGATAGCCATATAAAGTAGCTACTTTGATAGGCTATAGACAGCAGAATGTCCTTGGAGGGATGATGCACTCTGGTTGGCAGGGGCACCTCCCTTTGGGAGCAGGTCAGGGCACCTATGTCAGGCTCCTGTTCTGAGTTTTCTTTTGGGGTAACATCTCCATGTTTATGGACTAGAAAGGAGAAAATAGCTGGTGAAGTAGAGAGCCTGAGACTGAGTAGTATAACTATCCGGATCTATCTCTTCAAAGCAGGAGCAAGTGGGAAAAGCACATTCAAAACAAAACCAGCTGCTGCCTTTGGATTTCTGAGTTTCCCAAGGGGAACCCCAATGGCCTCTCCTGTAGCTGGGGCAGGAGGCCTGGTTTGTTTTCTTTCCTGACAAGACGGAATGCACAGTCAGCAGCACCAGCGGGGCAGGACAAGGCCGCGGTCGTGGGGTTGGGGCTGGAGCAGGCACTGGGGAGCAGGGAGCAGGGTGTCTGCTCCCTCCGTGGGTGCTGGGGCTGTGTATGCTTGGCGATTCCCCCGGGCCCGGAGCCAGGAGCTGCCCGGAGCCGCCGCTTCCCGGGGGCTGCGGGAGCAGGGAAGAGGGGAAGGAGCTCCGGGACTGCTGAGAGAAGAGGCTCCCTCCGCCATCTCCCTGCGGTGACACAGCGCAGCCCCGCGTCTCCTGGGCAGAGCCAAAGGAGGAGCCAGCGTTTCCCTGGGCGCTGCGGCCCGGCGCCAGCGGCTGCGGGGCGGGGCGGCAGCGCTGGGAGCGCCTCGGCGGCTCTGAGCCCCGGGGCAGCCTCGGGTGAGGGCTGGCTTCACAGAGAAAACAACTGCAGCCTCCTCCACGCTTACAGCAAAGCCACTGGCGTTAGTTTTGCATTAGATGCAGGTGGGGGAAGGAAGTGTGAATGTCCCCCGGGAGAGAGAAAATTGCAAGTCAGAGAGTTTGGAGAAACAGATGGGGGTTTCCACGTTCCGCACGTTCTCCCTTTGAAAAAAAAAAAAAAAATAGGCTCTTTAAAAACAAAATAAGCTCACTGCTTATGTGTTGTTTATATCTCTGGTGCTAGACCTAAGCAACAATTAGCTTTATTTTTTAATGATCATCTAGGACAGGAGAAAGGCTTGTTGTAGGGTTAAATACAGTGGGTATCAAGAGTGTCATGATGAGCATTGCACACACCATACTCTGAGGTAGACCAAAATCAGAGCTGAACGAATCTGAGAACAAAAATGAAATTAGGCAGGGGGGAGAGGAGCAGCTTCTGCCAGTTGGAGAGGTCTGCCCTTAGCTTCAGGTCTGGCCTGTGATTTGTCTGTGGCAAATGTCTTCCCCGAGTGCCAGCAAAAAAACCACAACCAGGCAAACACAGAAAGAATCTTGTTCCTTCAATAGGGCAGATGGGTATTTTGGAAATAGTACCTGATTTGGGGGCAGAAGATTCAATTAGTTCTTGGACACTGGAACAGATTGCCAGGGAGGCTGTTGGACATCCCAACACTGACATTGCTCAAAGCCAGGTTGGATAAGGCCTGGAGCAAGCTCATCTAGTGGAAGGTGTCCCTGCCTATGGCCTGGGGGGTTGGAACTGGATGATCTTTAAGGTCCATTCCAATCCTTAAACATTCTATGATTATATGAGTGACTGCTTTTATGCTAGGCTGTCTCAGAATGAGAGACGGGGGAGTTAAGTAACCCTTAGTGCAGTTCCTAAGCATGCTTCACTTTCAAGAAAGGGGATGTAGGTTTTCGTGTTGCTCTGGAGGAAATCACTTCCTGTCCACCAGTTCCATGTTGATGTCACGGGAGGAATTGTGCTAGGAAGTTAGGACATGAGATTCTGTGTATCAGATTCCAAGAAAACATTACATATGTAAATGTTAGTTTTGTCACATAGCCCCTGTTGCTGACAACCTGATCTCAAGAGAACTATCCCAGAGAAATAGCTGATTGGTAACCTCTACACAGTTGGGAAACATAAAATAATAAAGAATAGTTCTGTAGTTGAGATAGCAGAAAGCTGTGGTCTCAGAAAATGGGGAAATCTCTGCCTATCTTCCCTCAGAAGTGTATGAGCTTAACGTATGGAGCTGCATCAGTCTTGAAAAGTGGCTGGATGAATGGAGAAGACCACACCCAAATCTTGGCACCGCACCCAAATCTTGGCACCAAACCCAAGCTGGATCATTGTTTGCACAACTCAGGGTTGGTTTTCTGTTTTGGGCCTGAGAGGCCTGTCCTGTTCAGGTATGCCCAGGTCTGAGTTGCCTTGTGCCTTGCACCAATCTCAGCACTGCACCCAGACACTGGGCAGCTCAGGGCCAAATCCTGCAGAGCAGGAGAAGCTGGAGGGCTGCTCTGTGGCCACCTGAAGCATAGGGCAAGCCTGTCACTGAAGGGGAAGAGGCAATGGCATGGGAAGGGGCTCAGGAGCTGATCTGAGTTGAAAGCTGAATTTTGTAACTCAGGAGGAAGGCAAGACAGTCCACAGGGAGAGGGTGGCATTTCAAGCAGGTTCCTTCATTTAGGCCTCTCTGTCAGGCATGCTCCAGTCTGAGTATTCTGGAGGGCTTTGACTCACCCTCTGAAGGCCTCTAGTCCTGCCCACACAATATGTCAGCAGCCTGCCTCCTGCTAGATTTTGGGTTCTGTTTTATCAGCACAGGCTTGAGTTTATGCCACTCCACTACCAAACCTGAGGGGTATCTAACTCACGATGTTAAGTTGGTAAGGAACCAAAGCCTAAACTCCTTAAGGCATAGTAAATAATGTGTGAGAGTTTTACCAAAATCCATATAGGAAGTGCTTGTGAGACTGCGTTTTCATTTCCTCTTTCAGATTGAGTGCTCTCACAATGAGTAATGCAGAAGTTACTGTGCCTGGTTTGCTTTAGAGACTCCCTTAGCAATGCTTTCTGCCATGCTGTGAGGAAGCCTCCCTTTTGCTGAGGTATCTGTTCCTGGTGAGGGAAAGATTTCACCCCCAGGTTGAAATGTATCTGGGAGACCTACCTGATTTCCCCTATACTGCCCAGGAACTCAGGGGAAAGCAAATAGGCACATCCCCATTTTCCCAACACACAGCTGGCATCTTGACAACATACATTTTTCCTGCCTCCATTTGAAAATGACACCAAAAATGAATTAGGCTCTTTTTTCACAAAGTAAGCAATTTCTTCTTGTGTTTTGATTATATATCTGGTGCAGTGGCTAGACATAAGGAACAATAAGCTTTATTTTGTGTCATTTGATGATCATCTAGGACAGGAAAAAGGCTTGTAGGTTTAAATACAGTGGGTATCGAGAGTGTCATGGTTTACTTCCTGAGCATTGCACATACCACACTATCTGAGGCAGACCAAAATCAGAGCTGAGTGAATCTAGGAACCAAAAGGAAATCAGGCAGGGGGAACAGGAACAGCTTCCTGTCAACCCCCTTCCTAACACCAGCAGCTTTCTTTTTTTCTCCAAGAGGGACAGAAAGCAGTGGGTTAAGAAGAAACGTGACTTTTCATTGTAGACTGACCCATGTCAAGACTCTGAGTAATGTTGTTTTACATAGCTTCATATAAGCCGCTAGTTAACCTGTGGTTTAAGACTTTTATTTTTCGCTGTCAGCCTACTTCTCAATGCAAAAATAAATAGCAAGCCTTCACTCCGCCCCCATAAATATTTTCTGCAACAAGGTGTTTGTTTCTGAAAGTCCCAGATAATGACTCATAATGACTTTTTAAAAAAGGAGAAGCAATGTATTTTTTAATATATGAACTATTCTCTCACAGTGAGATGTTCCCCTTCATTGCACAGCATGAAGAGGTGAAAAGGAGCAGAAAAACTGCAGTAAGAAAGGCAAAAAACTCCCAAAAGCCAGCCCAACAAACAACCAAGGATCAAGAGAAACAGGTCAGGTGTCAATTTTACATCTTACTTTGGAATTATCTGCATGTGCAGAGTGCATGGAGCTGAGGGTCTTTTCTTGGAGTTCCAGGTCTCTTGGAAGTGAAATAATGGATGAAATACGTGAAGCATGTATATTACTGAGAAAGGTCTCAAATAAATCAAATTAAACTATTTTTAGGAAATCATTGAGTCAAAGTCATTCAGGAAAAGTAGTGGAGGAAAATGGATGGAAATCAAGACATGTTAGAACATGTTTCTTACTCTACAGTTTTGTTTCTTTGCTGAGTTCACTCTGTTCAAAAGTTATTTATGAAGTATTTTACAGATGGACACACTCTTTCCAAAATGCAAACTACTTAGCCAGATGGCTTCACATCTGGATTAATCTCAGCAAAAAACAGAGAAGAGTAGTTGCATTTTTAAGTATCTGGTCTCTGTAGCAGACCTAAAATTGGTGATGATCACCAAAGACATTTATATCAGTATTATTTGCAAATAGTATTTATTTCTCTACTTCTGGCAGTTCTGAATGTTTCTGATGGAAACATTTCAAAATGTTCAGGTGTCTGATTTGCTTTATCATAATTGCAATGGAAACTTACTGCCTGATTGCTTGGGCTGGTATTGGGAAACCCAAACCCAGTTAAAAACAGATGAGTAGATGTTTAATGTGAAAATGAGGAAACACAAGTTCTCACATAAACTGGTGATGTGCTGAAGCCCCTTATTCAAAATCTTGTCTCAAACTAAAAGGAAGATTGAAGATTTTAAGAAGAAAGGATTCCCAAAATGCCTTCTGTGAGCCTTCCTTACCTTCATCACTGTTGAAAATCAACTGGATTAATTTCATTTTGTAGGGAAAAGAAAAAAATTGATTCCCCAGCCTAACCATGCAGCACTGCTCTGGAAGCTTTGCATCAGCAGTTTTACAGCATGTTTTCATAGGCTATATTCTTTTTGTATTTTTGGCACAAACTGATTTTCATCTACATATAAATTATCTTTTTGTTTCCTTTTTGCTTTATCTTGTAAATTATTCTGTTGGTTTTTAATCTTTCTTTGAAGCAGTATTACTTTATCTTGGAATGCATTGTACTGTCATAATGTTAATGTGGACCAATTCATTAGCTATCTTCAGAAGGTTTCCATCCTGCGAAGAACATAAAATGCATAGCGTTAGATCTGGATCAGGCAGTCCGTTGCTACTGTTTCATGGCTAGAGATGGTCTGAGATAACTTCACTGAGCCCAAAATACTGCTGAAAAGGACTTGGTTTCCACTTCTGTGCCTCTGGGTTTCAAGGCTGCTTGGGAAGCCAGTGCTTGTGCCTCTGCCTGAGGACCAGACATTCCACTGCGCTGGTCACCCGGGCCCCTGCCTTCAGGTCAGGGACAGCTCTGCTGCTCTGCCAGTGCACTTGGGCTGCTTCAGGAGAACAGGACAGGAGTGCCCTCCCTGCACTCTGATTGCCTGATCATACAAAGTGGACAACCTCTTGTGCTCCTCAAGTATAGACCATAGACACTTGAAATCCTGAAACTACCATCACAGCTTTGATTTCAGCGTTGCGGCAGTAGTTGTAGTAGCTGGATGTGATGTGGATCTGGCCAGCTCAATTTGTCTATGGTGGGAAAGGTGGGAGTCTCAACGTCTGTGTGTCTACCTGCTCAGCCTCCTTGTGCTGGTAGAAGAGCACATGCTGATAAAATGATACCACTAATCAATTCTGACAAACCTTTCAGAGGGATCCTCACTCAATTACAACAAAACCGTGTACACCAATGTTGAATCAGTCCAAAGTGCCTGCCTTGGGTTTTTGCACAAAGTCAGCGGAACATGCATACTGTCCTCTGTAAAGGCAGGGCCATATTCCAGGCAGGGCCATATTCCAGGCTGTAGAAAAATCCCAAGTGTTGTTCTGCTATTGGAGAGCGAATTGCATGTAGCCATGCGGGGCAGCTGTTGATCTGCTCCTTTTCTCCTTGCACATGTTAAGCTGCTGTGCTTTGTTGTGCTGTGCCATTAGCCCCCGTAGCAGGGTGGAGATAGCTGTAGGAGCAGCAGAGTGCAAAGAGAAAGCTTTCTGCAGGTTGGAGGGTTTGCCTCCCTCCCCCATCCTCAAGGTTTTTACATCTGCTCCCATAGTCGCCAAAGAGAGAAAGATATACCAACCCACAGCAAACCCACAGAGGCAGAGCTGTGAAGCTCTCACCAGGAAGCTGACTGACGCTAAACCTCTCCACTCTTTCTCATCACGCTGCATCTGGGTCTGCTGTGACTGCTGCCTCCAGATGAACTAGACCCAGTTGCCAGGACTACTTTGGCCTGTATGTGCAGGTGTCTCTGGTTACCTTTAGAGCTTTCGGATTTTTTATCCTCTCAATTAAATAATTGTTCTAATCAGCTAAAAAAGAAGTCTATCTGAAAAAGCCAGGAACACAGAACACCACTCTTCTTTTTTTCTTCCCTTGTATCGTCTAAGATAGTTGACTTCCGTAACATTTATTTTCAACAGCCTCTTTCAGCTTCCTGCCTCTGGTGAGTTCATTGCATTTTCTTTTTTTTTTTTTTTTTTTTTTTTCCTTCTAGTAGTCTTAATGTGAATTGATATTCTGAATCAAATTCAATATATTTTGGTTTACTTTTGCTGATTACTATTATTAATAAGTTTGTGAAATTGGTTCATATAATCAGTTTTACTTTTCTGTTAAATACCATCTGTTAAATGCTTGGTGTTGAGATACATAATTACACAACGTTCCAGAATTTTCTTCACCTCAGCATAAAAAGATCGTATATAAAGTAGAAAAAGGGGTGTGATGGGCTGTACCATGCCGGTTTCTTCTATGTTACTTGATACAGGAAAAAAGAAAAAATGGGAGTTACTCTCAAGATGGTGGATCTGATTCTGATGCTCTTTTCTGTTGCATGAACTATGAACCCAGGAGTGATAGACATGTATAAATCTGCGGTATTTCAGATGATGGGTTTGTCCATTTCCCCATTTGTGAAGTACATCATAATTATGAGAAAACTGTTCTGCTTAATCTTAAATATTCCCAAACAAATTTTGGTGATGATTTAGAGAATTTGAGAAACACATTCTTAGGACTGGAGTGAGATTCAAAGTATTTTTAATTTGACAATATATCTGTGGCTGGCTCTGGCTCCAGCAGCTGCCTGGCCCTGGAGGGGCCAGTAATTTTACTGTGCTGGGTCTAACAAATGCCTGTGCCACCTTCTGAGATGGAAGATTCTCATCTAAATGGCCACATCTGTAGCTCTGTGCTCAGGTCACTCCCATAGCTTCTTCCCTGCTTTCTGAGCCGACTGTGGCATGCCTGTGGTGTGGAGTCCCCTTACGGAGCAGTATGTGTGTATGTGCCTATGTGCACATCTGTGCATACCCATTTTGAGATTCTCTTCACAAAACCTGCATCTTATGATGCTCTAGTGGTGATGGAATGGTCAATGCCAATGATGGATGCCAATGAGATGCAGTTAAACTGAAAGGTAAATGAGGATAGAGCACACTGAGGCTGGAACCATCTCTCTGTGACAAGTCCCCGCAAAAAAAAATTCTGAATGTGGATTTGAGGTTTTCTAACTTCTCCTTTCAGGTGTGTTTCCACCTTTGGATGGGGCAGGAGTCGAACTGTGGAGTCTGGCAGAGGCCAGCTTTAACGTGGGATTTATCTTGAGCAAAATACTTACAGGAGAAAAAGGTAGGGTAAATGAGATAAGTTAGTTGTTAACAAGCACATTTGTCAGCAATTTTTGGTGTTTGTTGCTGTTGGAATAAGGTGGGATTGTGCTTTATATTGTGCTGCTTCATATTCCACATTTTCAACCCCACCATTTAGATCAGTGTGTGGTGTGTTTGTGATTTTCCAGTAGGAAGGATCATATGTGTATACTTACTTGACTTTAGAATGGGGTTTGATGTAGTTTTTCTGAGACCAGTCTGAAGATTTATCATAGAAATGAAGCCAAATCTACCAGAGAAAATGGGTACAGACTTCATGTGAATACCATGTTCGAGATTTGGGCAGTAACTGCAGGGTCAAAAAGCCACATGTGCACTTCCTTCCTGTTAAGTTTAGAGAGTAGGTCTTAGTGAGGCATAATATACCAATTTTTGCATTTCCTAGACTAGATGCTGCAAACCAGAAAAAATTTTAGGTTTGTAGTTATAGAGAATTGGTGTTCTTATAAGTAATCTGTACTTACTAAGTTCCAGAGCAAAGAATTAAATTTTTAAGTGGGTTTGATTTTCAGGTATAGCAAGACACAAATTCATAGGCCATCAGCAGGGCAACATGGCTATAAATTACTGTCACTTAATCCCATTTTAAGGTAATTTTACTGTGCCAAAGCAGTGTGAAATCATCTCATAGCAGAAGAGCATCAGGCCTTAAAATGGAGAGACTTATGCTAAACTTACATTGCTGCTAGCAACTGCTAGTGGCAGCAATGTTAGGGAAGTAATCTCCTGTACAGTGAGGGGCAAGCCACACAAATCCTCAAAGATGTCAGTGGGTGATCTGCAGCATACCCAGAGCACAGAGGAAATGGGCAGCCAGTGTGGTGGTGGTCTCGCAGGCTGTGCCCGTTTCGTAGAGCAGTGGGTCTGTACCAGTGGAAGCTCCCGAGGAGCTTTTCTCTGTGATGCTTTCTGATAACCAGCCGGGAGGACACCCAGGCAGGGAGATGAAATTCTACTGTTTCTCCTCTTGCTTTTGCTGTGCAGCTCTAGATGTATAGCAGCAGGTGGGCTAGGCACTTTAATGTAAAAGATTTTCTGTGAAAATTTCCTCTTAACCCCCCAGTTTCTTTGTGAAGTTTTGGTGCTGTGATTCTATAGTTTTCCCTAAGAAACAGTAGAATGTTACTGAATGCACCATTCAAGTGCATTTGATTGACATTGACCATAAAATGAAAAATTGCAGATTCTTCTATAGTGCTTTTGATTATTGTTTGAGAAGAGATAAAATAAGTAACTGTAAAACTCTCATTTTCCAAAGTTTTGGTGTAACATTGCAGTCATCACACCATACAGCTTAACATCATTCCCAAATTAGGTTCTTATGTTTTTGGCTAGTGTTGTGTGGTTTTATTAAACAGTTTTCAAATGTTTCCATGCTATGACACAAGTTACAGGTAAAAAATATTTTGACATAACTCCATCATAACAGTTAAGAAAGGAAGTTGGCTACAGCTGTCTCAAGTCCACTATTAAAGCATTATGGCCTTAAAATACTGGGCAGGATCACACAAACAAAACAAAGCAATGTAACAACAAAATTTGTAGGCTGTAGCCTACCATTAGCTCTTCTCCACAAAACCTAGTCTCATGTTTACTTAGCAGGATTTAGTTGTCCTTCAATTTTTATGTCAGTGAAGAACAGGAAAAGCTTTCCAATCCACCAGAAGGATCAACGTACAGTGGAAGGGGAGACTTTAGGAGCCTGCAAAATGTCCATAATGCAGCAGTGAATGTGAGTACTGGAAGCCATGGCTACAAACCTTGTTGTATTAGGTCTAATATGAGCAACTGGCAAAGTGGCAGGGAGCAATAGTCCCAGCAGTCACAGTCTGTCACTCTGACAGGGTGGCTGGAGGATGGAGGGAACATGGTCTGAGCACTTTGTGAGTGCATGCATTCCTTGTAGAGTGGGTACAGAGTGGTTTGTGCCCAGCCTGGCTTGTGGCTTTGCCCTGTATTTATCACAGACCCTTTATCACTCCCCCCCTGCACAGTTGGCTGCTGCTGCATCTGTGCTGTGTTGCTTTTGCATGAGCAATTGCATTTGGTCTTTGGTTACAGAAGCCAAGGAGAAGTGTAAATTGCTAAGGGATGAGAGTGGGGCAGAATTTGGCATGCTTCTCTTTACCTGACAAAATGTAAGAACATGCTGGAAACCACACGAGGATTCTGCTATGGTCTGGGGATTTCCCTATGGGGAGCCACGGTGACCTGTCACGTAAGAAAGACACAGCATGTGCTGGAAAAGGAGCAAACACCTCTCCTGGCAGAAGCTGGCACAGTGGGCTGTGGTTACATACTGTGCATGATGCCGCTTCTCACACACAAGTGTGAGCGTGGAGTACCAGGAACTGACACTTGCCAGCTTGAGGCTGTTGTACCATCTGGTGATGTGACTTCTCATCATGAGTGACAGTGTGTTGCTTTTGAAGGTTAGATTGATTTATGTCAAAATATAGATATGACGGGCTCTCCTAATACAAAAGCATGAGATCAAGACCCCTGTGTAAATAGGGATCTCTTTTGGTTGTTTCCTGTGCCACGGTCATTGAAAGAATATAAAATCTCTCAAATGTACAAGAAAACCGTTCTTTCCTTTCATTAAAAGACATGCCAGTGGATGCACAGTCTTCAGCTCGCCTTTTTTTTTTCATCAAATGAGTATGCTTAAAAACTGGTAAAGACTTTGGAGTTCAAAGTTACTGAGCTACTGATATACTCAAATATCTATTAATTAATCTATCTATTAATTATTTATCTCATTATCTGTGAGCTTTTGTTTTTCTCACTATAAAAGTATATTATGAAACAGCTGTTGTAAAAACCCTTCATGTAATTTCTTTCGTTTCCACCAATTTAAATGCAAGTTTTAAAATTCCCATCTCTTTCAGTGGAGTTTTAATTCTGGATGAAAAGCCAGTGGGTAAAATATCTCTGAGTTTAAATCAAGTCCATCAGGATTCAAAAATAAAGCATGGGAAATGTTCTTATAATGTTCAAACATCTCTCTCCTAAAATAGCTCTCTTTTCATATGTGTGATCATTTTCATTAAAAATACGTAAAAATCAAGGAAAACTTTCTATGTTTCCCACTGAAGAACTCTCCATTAAGATTTACTGTAGCATGGGGATTTGCATGATCTTTAAACTGACTGAAAGCCAAGTAGATGTCAGCCATAAATACATGAAATGGTTTCTCAAAATACTCAGCTGAAGAATGAGTGAGGAGGATTTATGTATTACTTTTGGTTGTAGAGTCTTTTCTCCTCTTAACCTATTCCATATGACCCGCTGCCGTCTGCAGTATTGTATGTTGTGTATAAAGGTGGCAAGAGATCAGGGTTGTAATGGAATCAGAGAAAAGTAAAGGAAAACAGGCACTAAAATGTATATTCTGCTCTGGCATACGATTAGTGTAAGATATAAATCAGTATAAAATCTGAGCTGCCAGGTATAACTTGTGCTAATTCCAGAAAAAAAGAAAAAAGAAAAAAAAAGCAAGCATGTTCCTTTGAAATACGGCTTTAATCATAACTATGCATGGAACGTAGGCAGCTTGATGAAGGCAAGTATGCATGCCCATTTATTTTATCTAATTTTATCTGCTTCATTTAAGGAATTCTAGAGAGGCTACATAGTAAGAAAAAAGATTCCTACTTGTATTGTAGATACGTATTATCTCTTATTTTATCCGTGTGCTGGATATAGTGCATGAATACGAAGTTGAGGCACAGATTGTGGAAGGCAATTCCTTTTTTAAAGTTTATAAAACAAATCAAAAAGATAAAAATCATAAATCAACAAATGCAGGACAAGTTATGATAATTGTATATTATATATCACACCTGCTACTTGAAAAATAATTGAAATTATTTCTAAGCAAGCTCTTCAAATTTTTAACATTTTTATGTACGTGTGCACACAAAATTTAAGAATAATATTAAAGATGGCAGTTTTCTGCTGTGTGAAATCTAGACTGATTTTAAACACTGATATATACAGAGACAAGAAAAGGGTTTTTGTTGCTGGCAATCCTAGGGGGGAAAAGCTAAAATTGTCAGGGACTTTCTGTGTTATAAAATAAATAATCCAACCAAATTCTTGTTGCTTCCCTTGCTAGTTTTGCTGATTAATGTCAGAATTTTAATATTCATCACAGCAAAATGAACGGTGACATGCAGTAAATATGAGTTCTTCCTAAATTAAAAACAAATTATGTTTTAGCAATAGGCCATTATTGCGAATTGTTTGATCAACTGCAATATCATAATTATTACTCAGAACACCTGTACATCTGACACTTTATTCTTATCACAAAATATACAAAGATAGTCTTCCATGGAACACTGGCTAATTCTGTTCTAACTAACATTTTCCTCCTCTACCTATACCTCCCACTGAAATCAAACCTGTGCAAATACATAACTTAATGAACATGGAGAACCTCCTTTTTCTCCCACTGATATTACGGGGAGAAGATCTAGACTTGAGAAATCTCCTTATTTTGTGCTAGACATTTTATAAAATCAGAGCAAAGTTAAACCTGAAGAGACTTCTGAAAGTCAAGTTGGAGATCTTGCAAGGGATCCATTGAAGAAAATAGAGAAATGGTAGAACAATTTTTTAAGCCCTTTTAACAGTGAGGAGCATGTTATTACCACTTCTATCATTCATGTATTTAGGTATACTGTTACTGTTGATTACTTAATTGCATTTAAGGGATCCAGTCAGGAAGATCAAGTAATGTGCAAACAAGGGAGAGGAGTGCAGTTCCACTGCAGATTAGAGCCAAAACATACTGAACTCAACCTTCTCCACTGCAGTGGGCTTGGCACAGGCTCTGAAAGAGGCCCTTTTACCTGCAAATGCAAGAGTGTATATGGAGATGCCAGTTTGTTTTAACAATTTACCATGTTACCTGATTTAATATTAATCCATGCATCTCCTTAACAGTAAGTCATTGCAACATATTGTAAAGATGTGTCTAATAAATGTAATGGCTGCATACACAGCAGAAATAGAATAGTTTACTATGAGTGACTATGTAATTTTATATGTAAAACTCTATCATTTAGATACCTAGGTTATTGCAAATCCCCATTTAGCACAGCAGTAATCTCTGCTCATGTGCACACAAATACATATGTACCTGTATGTAGACCACGGTCATTTCAATAATGCATCCATTTGATACAAAATATATATGTAGGTTTTCAAATGATAGTAAGATATCTTGCCCACAATATGTTTCCTACAGCAATCTGTAGCAATGTCTTCTGCAATGAATTAATGTCAATGTGTCCATATATATATGTATGTGGACATACACACACACATGTATATATGGATGGAATGGTTTTTGTACATGGATGTATTGATTCATTACTGAAATAGTTAGATTTTAAATATGCACTGATTTATTTACAATATTTTTGTGTATCTATATATGTGCATATACACTTCTATGCATCCAGTCTAGCAAATGCATAATTCTCTGAGAAATTACAAATTATTACTTAAAACTAAGAAATGTTAGTTGTGTATGAAAGAGAAATGGATACTTCATGATGATCATGCCCATGTCTACAGATGGTAAATAAAAGAACAAGCAGAAATAGGGGTAGGATTAGGCTCACTGGAAAGAAAACACAATAATTGTTGAAGGCTGTAAATAAAAGAGTACTTCAACAGCCAAAGAATATTTCAACAGCCAAAAGAATTTGGGGAGATTTTGAAGAGTTAACTATGTAAAAAAAAAAATCCTACAAAAATATGTTGTAAATGCCTTTTAGATTTGTCTCAAACTTCGACAAATTGAACTGTGTTAAAAGAGGATGTGGCATGAAAAATTTGAAGCGGTTTGAGGCCCAAAATTGCAAACATCTCCACCTGTCAATAATTCTACATACACAGTAGTCAGATTAAATGCAATTACTTAAATATAATGTATTTTATATTATCAAGGCTTCAGTTTGGCTCCAACTGAATGCAGTTCAGTTCAACGCAGTTAGACTTGCTGAAAATTTGTTTTTGACCTGCAAGTCTTTCACATAGAAAAACTATTCATAGGTATGTGTGATAGCACTGGAGTCAGCATGCAGCACTTTATCTATGTTCATCTGCAAGTGTATCTGTATCCCCATGAGGACCCAGAAGCAGTTCTGTGTCAGGGGTGAATATATATGCACATACATATATGTATGTATACGTGTGTGTACAGGAACAGCGACTATGAGGGAAGGCAGATGGACAGATGGTTGATGAACTTCTGTGCTGGAACATACACATGTGTGACATTTGCACACCAGAAGCTCCATGTACAGCTGTATCTGTACTAAAACTCAGAAATTTCAGCTCTGTTTAAGCACAGAGGAGAAAAATTAGCACAGAGAAGGGTAGGAAAGAGAGGTGACATACCCAGTATCCTGCAGAAGGAGAACGCTAGGCTTACCTAACTTCAGCCATGACATGCTGCTCCATTTCTGGTGACTTTGAGGGTATTGGATCAGACTGAGAGTGGTTTATGAGCTGACCCTCTCTGAAGGGATTAGTTTCCTAGACTTAATTTACTCCGATTTTAATGTGGAGAGAACATCTACAATGAAAATGGATCTCTTTTGAAAATGACTCATGATACCATGAATGCCACATAGATCGTAATTTACCATGTTAAGCTATAAACATGGAGTAAAATTACTTCAGACTAACAGCTTGACTCTTTAAGTGGGTACTCAGCATCTCACTGAGTTCTTTGTAGAGATTTAGGATCTCGGATCACTACATGAGAGTCTTCTAGGCTTTTTGTTAATTTTTAGGGTGGTTCTAATAATCTGTGCTCATGTGTAATTTGTAAATTGCTGAATCAAGGTGTGATTAGCCACAGAAAGAGGGTTCCTGAAGATAAACATTTCATCTAATTCTATAATTAGAATGAGAGTTGTTTTTCTCAGCAACTATAGTAAATTAAATAGATCTTTAGATGTGTCATTATCCATTGCTTATATACATGTATTATCATAGGTACTATTATTAAAGAAATAAAATTGAATTTTTTAAGATAGCTCATTAAGCAGTTTTATATGTATGTGCAATGTGTGAGCATGTGTGTAAATATGTATATTTTGTTGCACAAAAAGCTTTCATCCCTTTATTAGGATTTCACATCTCATGTAATATTATGAATAGCATTGGTCTGTGTTGTTGTTTTACATAAAGATTTCACATTCTCAATATGAGGGAATTTTCTTTAAATCTGATAATTTGAGTTCCCTTCCTAATAATAAATTTGACAAGATTACTGAATATTTGATAATAAATCTTTTGCTTCATTTGCAGTGGTTAAAACTGCCAGAGAAAGAAACTGAGGTATTTTCAGGTGTCTTCATCCAGAAGGGTTTTTTTGCAAAGGCTTCTAAGAAAGTGCTTCTCTATTTTCTCAAAATTTCATAAATAAGAAATTAAACCCAAAATTTAGTTTCATATTTTTTTTTAAAACAAAACACTGAAATTGGAAAACAGGAACAGGATTTCAGTTTTGTGAATAAGGGAGTAAAAGAAAAATTTCCAAGTTTTTATGTGTGCAATTTTTTTTTTTTTATTCTGCAAGGAGATTATTTTTGAGATGACAAGACATCCTGGCTTTGAAAATAGAGATTCATTGCATGTTGCTTGCTTTTTTAACTTTAGAAATGCATTGAAGAAATTATTGTACTTAATGATGAAATATCTGTATAAAAGCTCTTATCCAAGCTTCTAAGAATCCTTTCAATTCTTTGAAATATAAAAGCACCTTGAACGACAATCTGGCAATTAATATGTCAGTATTATAAATATATCAGACAGCTAAATTATTTTGCCAATGAGTAACTTGCCATCTTGCTCTTGGGCCAAAGAATAGTGATGGCCCCTGCGGTTGCCAGCTTAGGAACTGAATGAGTTGAATGGAGATTTTTTGGTGGAGTAGTCTGGGAAAAAGATGCAGCACCTTGCAAAGGTACAGGCTGTAAGCCAGTTCTCCTTCATTCCGTGGTACCACTGAATGCCACTATGGAATGCTGACCCTCTCTGAGGTGGAGGGAGGCTGACTGGCAAGACAGGGTTATGGATCAAAATTGTCTTAAAAGGAGTTAAAAAACCAGGAGGCAGCTAATGCAGATCTCAGAGATGCATGACAGGTGCAGCAAGGGGCCATTTGCTTGCAGACCAGCAGCAGTCTCCAGATGGACTGCAGCTGATGGATTAGTTTTCAGGAGACCTGTGTTGTGGAAGCAGTCTGGAGGTTTGTATCTGAATGGAGTGAGTACACCTCATCCACAGAGCTGAAAACCAGTTACTGTGACCTTGACAACCTGATGATCTAGCAGGGTGTCCAGACTGGAGTCACAACAGCACAGGGGCTGCATCTTCTGGGTGCTGTCACTAAACAGGCAACAGTGTCTCTGGCCTGTCTTGATGCCTGCCAGCCTTCCTTTTCCTCCTCCCTCTCCTTCTGCTTGCAGGAGTTGTTCTCAGGCCCTGTCCATGCCCTCCAGTGCCCACTGTGCCCATGGAGGTGAGGGTTTAAAGCTGCACTGTCCTGGTCAGTGAGAGTAGTCTTTGTGCCTCTTTCCTCTCCTCGAGGGCACCTAACTAAGTGATGTGAGGAGAGTTCTTACATAACTGTGGTGCAATTGGAAGGAGCAGTAGTTCAGTCAGCACACCAGAGAAGAACTGTAGGCACTGTTTTGCAGACCCCACTGCTGTATGAGGTGGGACTTACAAGATTACAGTAGATAGGCAAAGACAGCATGTACGTTCAAGCATTGCACAGCTAGTGGAAGTCTCTCTTGTGGTTTTCAACCTTTTCTGTTAGTATAAATATTTTAATTTCCTTGCCATGTCAAGTCTCTTCAAGAACTAGCATGCACAGTGCTCAAACTGAAAAATTAATCTGCTGTTATCCTGACATAAACAGGAACTCTGCTGAGATGTAATTGAGGTGAAGAGTGGATAATGGCAATAATAGTTAGCATGTTGACTGCTTTAGCTCTCTGAAGCATTTTGTGACCGTCTGATCTAAAAAGCTGGTTGTTTGCCTGCATGGTTTGTTTATGTATGAGCTAATTCAATTGAATTCCAGCCCACCTGAGTGTGCACTATCAGTATCTAAGATAGGTTTTGAAATTAGAAGTTCCTGACTGTTTTTATTTTCCCCTATCATAAGATCCTGACCATGTCCTGGAGAGGTTTAGCCATAGCGAGTCATGTTCACAATGATCTTATAGTAGATGCCAAAGATACTTTGGCATAAATGAAAATTCCATCTCGTTCAGTTGATAAACTTACCCCTTTTGATACAGTAGTCTTGCTTTCCTTTGTTGGTAGGCCTCTTTCAACAAATACCATATTAGTTTTTCATGGGATGTATATTCACTGGAATCCTCTACCTGCAAAGAGCTTGGTGTTGCCATGCTCTGCTTTTCATCCCATCCCATTGTGAGTTGGGAACCTCACTCAGCTTCTCCATATTGTATTCAGCCATGATCAAGTGTGAGGCATTTTACCTGCATGAGATTGCTGAGGTGCAGGTTAGACACTGCCAAAGAGCGACTGTTGTAGGGCTTCTTGTGCAAGTATCATCATCAGTGGATTCCGAGGTGTTCGTAACCACACACTAGTGCCTGTATTCCAAAGACAGAGGGAACAAAACCTGAAGTTTGTTAAAGATCGCTACGCAGCATGACCATACAAGAATAAGGCATGCATTCTTATACCTAATGATTTTATAAAAGGTCTTACCTTATTATTCAGATAATATCTTCTATTGTTGTGAGTGATGAAAGCAGAAACCAAAAAAAGCGTAAAAGGATACAAGTTTATATACTGAACTCCATATACAAAATGATCTTAATAAAGTCAGTAAATTTTTGAAAATCAAATTGCTGGAGGAAAAAAAAATGCCTCAGCAACTTAGACTCCATCTCTGATCTGTGATCAGGTTTTCTGCAGTCTTGTAATGGTTGTAGCACACTGTGCGGTCAGACCAAGACAGAATATGAGAGAAAAACTTTTAAAAGGAATAAGTATTTTAAAAATTGGTTGTATACTGAGGCACGGAAGTGCCCAGTACTGTTCTTTAAAGGACACTGGGTTTTTTTGATGTTTAATCAAGTGTTTTCTATCCAGAAAGTGTTTAATCAAGTGTTTTCTATCCAGAAAACGTGAACTTCTGTAATTATTTTAATACGCTAATGCTGCTCTTACCCTGAGGCTGCAACAAGGACCAGCTATGCGCCTAATCAAAGATAATACTTCAATATGCACATATGTAGTCCTGATTATATGTGGAGGCACATGAATCGTTGTCAAAAAATGCAAGATCAGGGCCACTGAGGGCAATTTGTCCACAGGATCACAATATGGACCTTGTTACATACCAGGGGTTTTTTTTTATTATTCATTGATGAAATGTAGAACAATATCATTTGCTTTGAAAACAATTCTGCACTGTCACAGTGGAATATTTCAGCTTCTGTTATTTTCTGTCAACTAGCCATATTCACTAGTCCTTAATATCTCTTTCAGTCTTCAATAATTTTTATACTTTCTTTCAAAATAGCCAGTATAATTTGACCTGGTAATCAACAAGTTGAGTACCAGAACAATCCTTTTATCAGTCTTTCTCTATTGGCATTTATGAAATTGCAGAAGTCATGCTTTGGACATCCTTATTTTCCCCCACATTCCAATGTGGGGGAAATAATGAACCTGAAGGCACTGAGGGCTATTTGCACCAAAGCAGTGTTTGTTCTGAAAAGGATGTTTGGTACATGGAAACTTTCTCCTGAGAATATACAGCTTTGTCTGAATAGGACACTGCTGTCTTGTGGTGAAATTGAGGTATTTTCAAACTATATTGCTGACCCAATTTTGAAGTAGAATACTCTGAAAGAGAGATTATGATTCATATAAGCAATTTGAATGTTTATCCTACATATGCTTTTTGAATTTTTCATAGATGTGTTTTGTAAAGGTCTTGTTTAATTCCCTTGAGAGCTTGTTTGGGGAACAGAAAAGGCGAAAGAATGGAGTTAGATCTAATGAATCTTTAAAAGCAAATGTTCATCTGCTGCCACTAAGACTTAAATTCACAGAGCAGCCTGTTTCCCGGCAGCCAGGAATGTCGTGAAGCAGCCTCAGCCTCCATCGCACTTCCTAGAAGCGAGGAGGGGCGATGGTGAGAGCACGGTCTCGCTGGCAGGCCAGGAAGCACCGTCTGTTGCAATGGCTCCTGTAGATACCGTAACTCCGGCACGCACAGGGACAGCCCGCACACTCCGTGCCACCTCTATACAGCAGCGTGCTCCTGCCACACATCTTCCTTCAGCCGGGGCATCTGATGGGAGAGGTGCAGGTGTGCCAGCAGCACAACAGGAGGTAGGGCATGGCCTCAGAACAAAATGAAAGAAGGGCCAATAGCAGTTGTCGGTGCCTGTAAAATGTTCTCTCTAAGCTCATCTAGCACTTTTCCTTTGTTTTTCCTCCTTTGTGGAGTAAGCCAAAGCTTGGAGGGTACTAGAAATAAAGGGGGGAGGGGGGGTGGTGTGTTGGGGTACTGAAAGTGGACAGCGTTGCATTAAAATAGAGTTTATGCCCTTTGTGGCCATCATTCATTTCTGTCCAAATAGCCTTCAGTTGTGATGTTCCTCTACATACATGAAGGAAACAGAAATACATTATTTATGTAACAAACACATGACATTTTGAAATTATGCAGTGACACTTTCTTTTTAATTGCTCTTGTTCATCAGAACTAATTTATCTTCAGTTTTGCCGTTAGTGATTTTCAGAGCATCTTGTGTGTCGCTCTGTGTAAGCAGTGGATCTTGCACACAGCTAGCGGAGAAGAAACAAATGCTTTCAAAATAGGAAAATTTGACTGAATGCTGGCAGGAGCTCAAAAGCAATTACATACTCTGAAGAGTACTCTTAGTTCAGTTTTACAAGAGAGTAAATGCCAGAACAGTTATACCCCCTTCACGCTAAATTTCGAGCGGGGCAAACATCAGTAGTGGGGCTTTCTTCGGCTTGTGCTTCTTGATTGTTGAAAGCATTTTGTAAAAAAAAAAAAAAAAAAAAAAAAATTGAACCCCTTTTGGGGTATTTTTGCTGTGAATCTTTCATTGCTTTTGAAAATTGCTCAGGTTTGTGTGACTTGATATTCACACCTGAAGTCTTTGCTTTCTCATCGTTACAAGTGGTTCTGTGTTACTGTTCCTTATAGGATTGTTTAAATAGTTAAATCAGTTAGCAAAGAGCCTTTTTTTCTCCTGACTACCTCTAGAGAACATGAGTACATTTTCAGGGGAATCTGAACCGATCATTTAAAGATTCAAGATTCTGTCAGAAAGTCAGAAAGATTCAGAAAGTCAGAGCTAGGAAATGTCTCGCAGCATATTAGTAGCAGTATACCAAAGTTAAATTAATTTTATTAGTCTTTAGACAACTGGAGGGAAAAAGTAGCTTGCATCAGTGGAAAATGGCAATAGTGATAAGATTGTTAGCCCCTGTGGAGCAGCAAGAAGGTTATTTCTGCCAGTGGCTGTTGCACACACAGCTGGTTGGGAGAAAATGGAGAAGTTAATCTCCTCAGTAGGGGATACTTGCCGTGCCTGGCCAAAGATGTGTCCAGGCATTTTATTTAGATGAAGAATAGTTTGTTCTCTGTGGCTTGTAAATGTTACATTTTATTTTTACTCTTCCAGAAACGTCTTTTGACTCACTGAAGATTTAAAACCAACAGAATCATATGGGAGAAAATGAAATTTTAGTCTCAAGTGATGGAATCAAGTCAGTAAGAAGTAAAGAGATTTGGATGGTTTCTCTCTAGATGGAAGTTATATAAAAGGCCTCTAACACCACTGCATGGCTCCATCCCACGCCTGCTGCACAGAGACCATACTCTTGGCCTTGGATGTTAATAAAATGCTGGATTCAGTCAAGTGTGTTCTGGTGGGAGACTCTGCGGTTGGGAAAACATCTCTCTTAGTACGTTTCACCTCTGAGACATTTCCAGATGACTACAGACCCACCGTATATGAAAATACTGGAGTGGATGTCTTCATGGATGGTATACAGATTAGCTTAGGTCTTTGGGACACATCTGGCAGTGATGCCTTTAAAGGCATTCGTCCCCTCTCCTACCAACAGGCAGATGTGGTATTAATGTGCTACTCGGTAGCGAACCACAATTCCTTTCTGAACCTGAGGCACAAATGGATCAGCGAGATCCGCAGCCATTTGCCCCGCATTCCCGTTTTGGTGGTGGCCACTCAGACTGACCAGCGTGACATGGGTCCCTACAGCTCCTCCTGCATCAGCCCGATTGATGGAAAGCGGCTGGCCCAGGATGTGCGAGCCAAAGGCTATTTGGAGTGCTCTGCCCTCAGCAACAGGGGGGTGCAGCAGGTGTTTGAGTGTGCCGTGAGGACTGCGGTCAATCAAGCCAAAAGGCAGAACAGGCGGAAGCTCTTCTCCATTAATGAGTGCAAGATCTTTTGAGGACTGTCTGCAGTGGTTTTGCTCACATTTGTTCTTTCTGTTTTCTCACAAAGATACTGCAGCAGAGAGAATGGGAGATGAATCAAAGGAGGGCTCCTGGCAGGACCAAAGTGCAGGTGCCTCTTGTGAGACAGATGTGCTCTTTATCTGATCCTCTCCCCTCCAAGACACATGGGCGCTATCTTGAAAATTGAAAGGTGCATACCCTTATTCACAAGCTTGTGTTTGGACTTTCCTAGCCTGAACTGGGGAAGGCCTAGCCTGCTGATCTGCAGATAACAACAGTACTGATTTTGGTTTTGTTTCTGTCAATGTTCCACAGTTGTTGGTTTGTCTGCATCTGCATTTATTTAATGACAAACTTCTGCCTGGATCAGCCCCCACCTCTGTCCTTGTGGATATATCTTTTACTTAAGAATGTAGTATATAAAACCTGACCAATGTGTATTTTATTTAGAGGACTCTTGTATATGTTGTTGTAAAATCCCAAAAGTTTGTTTTAATATTTTGGAGGTTCTCCCTTTAGCTAACCACAGAAATGAATTGTCCTATCCATGTAATAAATAGCCTGCAGGCAAGCCTAGCACTTCTTATACATGCCTAAGTCATTGCATAACAGTCGTCAATATGTCCAGCATAGGAGTAACCAAAACTTAGTGACATTTGACAGCTGTCCTGCAGTTTTGTGAGATTGGTTACCTTAATATTGTTCCTCAGCAACATGGTCAAAGATGGGAAACTAACCTGATTCTTCCTAGACTTCACTGGATTACAACCTTACAACCTCAGCAGAGCTTGCAGACAGGGTTAGTTCAGACATATGGTTGGGCTGGCAGGGATAAATCTGTGCTACCATCACCTCTGTTGTCCCTGCTGTAATTCTGGAGGCAAAAGATTTCAGTCTCCAGAGATGGAAGATATTTTTTCATGAGCACCTAAATTCTCACATATTTTAGTACACTTTTTTCCAAAGCAGTGGTTGTAGTGAAACCAGTCACCTACATTAGTAAAAAACTGAGTACATAGCAAGGTTGAATATGTGTCTTTAGAAGGGCTAAATGACTTTTTTTTTGAGTTTGCATGCTAAGTATAACTGCCTAGGTTGTATCCAAGTAAGACTGAAACAGGCTTTACATCCTGGGGTGCCTGTCAAGTCTAGGAGCCAAATTCTGATACATATACTGGGCCAAGTTACCCTCCTGCACAGAAAGGCAGGCTAAGGAAATGGAAACTTCAGGTGTGCAAGAGAACTCTGCTAGAAGATGAAGTGGGCTCAAGACACAATGCTGTACATTCCTTGTGAATTGTGGTGGTCTCTTCCTCCTCATACAACCTGTCCCCTCTGTCCTGCACCCTCTCTTAGGTCTTGCAGATCTGTCTCATCCCAAGAGAATTTCTTAGTGCAGCAAGATTTTCTTTCTCCCTTTCCCTGTCCTTCAGCTAGCTCAGAACTAACCTTTGAGGGGCTTATATGGCATGGTGCCATAAAAGATGGCACATAGTGCAGTAGGATTATCTCACCTGTGATGTAGGTGAGCAAATATTTACACTGTGGGCATCTTGATTACCAGTAGGGCAGGGAACACTGGGGGTTGTGACTGCCCCACCAGCTTCTAGACTGTTGAATATTTACCACTCGTCAACCTGGTTGTAAGGGAGGCTTCAGATCATTAAAATATCCTGGTCTCATCTCAGGTTTTTATATCAGCCTTCAATATTTACAAAGTTCTGCACCTGAGCACATAAGCCAGGGACTTCTGTCACCACTCATCTTCCCTGATTTCTCTTTCCTATTTCCCTTTCTTCTCAAGTCTTGATTTGTTCCTGAAACACTAAAACTGACATATTTGCAAAAGAATCTGAATGGCATTGTACTTGTGCAGAGTTACACAAGTGGCCAGGTATTTGCGGTCCTCGGTTAAAAATCTTTTTGGCTTTTGGGAGAAATCTTTCTGCATGTCAACTCTTGCAACACCTTTCCACTTAGGAAGTCTTAGGTTTTGTAACTCTAATTTACAAGTAGCATTGTTACTGTTTGAACATTAAAGATTGCATGAAAAATGTCATGTTATGAATTTTCAAATCTGTTACAATTGGGGACATTTGTGTTACATTCCCTACTCCACTAATGGATTTAATACTGGTTTCAACTATTTTTAAGACTTTTTTTTTTCCAGAATGCTCTAGTCAATTGTCTTTTTTTTCCCTCAGTGGGTTAAAGTTTGTTTACAACAGTTTATGCTGGTGTTTTTATGTGCTGAAGAACAGTAATCACCAGGTGAGAATGCTGTGTTGTGGTATCTGCCACAAAGTGCCACATTCAGGCACCAAAAGGCTCCACAGAATTGTTATCAGAGACGAAGCCAGATAAGGATGTGCTTCAGAATCACACTGTAACTGAAAAATCTCATCTCATCTGTATTAGCTTCACAAGACTTGTTATGGTGTGTTACAAAATTAAGAAATCGATGTCTGTTGCAATTCAGTGAAGCCAAGTGAAGCCAAGGCTTCTTTGAGATGCCTGAACTGACAATACAGGATACATATGAAATTTAGGGATGGCTTGATATACTCTTGATTGTGCATTCTAGAGTCAGTGCAAGGTGTGAGGCCTCTGAAAGCCAGCTGATTTTTAAAATCAACTTGGAAAGAGTATAAAGTAATGGGGATTTTGGTTTTGTGCTCCATGAAGAAAAAAAAAAGGTTCAAATTTTCACAGCTTGGTTATTTTCAGACTCTCAAAGCTAAAAGGCACTTTTCACTGGGAACAAACTGTGAAGCACATATATTTTAGTGCCAGTAATTATGCAGTTTTCTCTGAGCTATAGAACTGATGTGCTCAAAAAGTGCGGTAACCCCAAAACAGAGATGGAAATCTACACACACCAGAACCCAGATGAAGATTTGGCCAAGTGGTATATTAGGGTTTGCAGCTTGCACAACTGCAGCCCTGTTGTCTGTGGTGGGAACAACAAGGGGCTGCTGAGGTCTCCTGTGAAGCTCTTCCAGGGTGGTTTTGCTTATGTTTACTTGGGTAACAGGGTACCTAGGTACTGTTTGATGGTTAAAAATCTGGCTCTGGCATTTAAAATACATTAAAATGACACATGTAAAATTTCAATTTCTTTTGCTCTGAAAAACAGCAAAACAAAAAATATATGCAGCCCTGCCTCAGTTGGGTCAAGCTTTCAGCTGAGGGAAGAGACCTTGCCCAAGTTTTCTCCTCCTATCTTCTCAAACAGATCCTTCAATTTGTTTTTCTGTTGCTAATCTTATTTTTGCTTGCTATTAAAATAGGTTAGAAGGGGTTTTTTTAATTATGATTTTAAATGCAGATTTCCAAGGCTTTTAAACTTACTTGATTTGAAGCATACAGTATAAACATTTTCTACAAGTAAATAGTAAAAATATGTTTCAAATCATCACTCTTGCCACCCTGATTTTTCATACAGAAAATTATTCAAGCTTGCTAGATATAATTGATACTGTTTAGCCTGATATTTGCAATTAACAGTTTGCAAATTTTTGTGCAATTTTTGTGAGTACTCTGTGTTTACTGAAGTCTGTGAACACAAACTAGCTGATGCTTGTGTTAATAAAGAAAATGTATTTAAGGGACTCTGTATATGAAAGAAGTCACCAGAGGGGTCAGACATGAGGGAAAAAGAGGTGTAGCACTCTTGACATCTCAGCCTTTCCTGTATTACTACAGCATTTGAGTGAACACAGCCATTAGAATAATTTCTAATAAATGGGGCAATCCATGTCTTTTTAGCACTTTCTCCTAGTGGTTTGGTTGCACATAGCTCAGGTTAATATAAAAGGAATAAAAAGCTTCATTTCAGAACATCAGAACGCTTGTCTGCTCTGGCCTTTGTGAGCAAGTTAACTACCTTAACTTAATTAAAAGTCAGTTCAGCTTCTTGAACAAGCCAGATATGACCACAACTGGCTTAGCCAAACTCCCTTGCTCTGAAATGACAGTAATGAATCTCTGTCTCTGGATGCAAGGATAATGAAATAAAGTCTCTGGATGCGAGGAAACATATTTTATGTCTCAGAGATTTCCTTCACAATGGTTGGAGCAAAATATCCTGACTAGTTATCAATGTGTATCTGTCATAGCTGACCTGTGTGCCCTTCACCCTCGGCTCCGAGCAGCCAGTTATTGAAAACAAAATTCAGGGGAAAACCAAATTTTTTGTGTATCTAGGTGTTTATATTATATAGCTGCTTAACTACAGCTGTGGTGGCCTTCCCAGTGGCCTGGATCTCTCGCTGCATTGCAATGTGACACTGCAGCCGCTGTGTGTTAGTGGGGTCCCTGTCACTCGTGAGGCAGAACAGCATCACCACGAAGCTGCCCGATGTTTTCAGCAGGACTAAAGAGATGCTCCTTGGGACTTACCTGCATCGTAGGCAATTGCCCTGCTCTGCAAACAGAGCTGGCCTTGCCTCAATCGGACTTCTGTCACTTGCAGGTGGCCTTGCAGTAACACGTTTGGTTTGTGTGCCGTTTCTGAAATCAGTGTCAGTGTCCAGGTCATTGCCGAGGCCTGGTTTCTGCAGCCACTGTTGTGCTGGTAGCTGGGCTCCACTGCTGCAGTTTGGAGGGGGGAGGAGGGGCGAGTGTCTCAAAGCACTGAGCTAAACCCTGTGGCACCTCGCTTCCTGAGCGTGGGGAGCCGGCCTCCAGCCTTGCATGAGCTGCGAATTATTAGCAAACAAAATAATAGCTATTGCTGCCCTTCTGGTTATGAAGTGAATGAGTGACATGTCTGCTCAGGCCTTTCACAACCTTACTCAAAGCTGCCAGGGGCATTTCTGTCGTTTCTCCTCTCACCCTGGGTATGATTCATGCAGGGGCGGAGCAGAAGGGCCTGGGCCTCCGTGTGGTGGTGGTTGTTTCTGTCTCTGGAAAAGAGGAAGGAAACGATGATTGGTGTCTTCCCCTGGTGTGAGGTGCTCACTCGCCCGCGTCCGCAGTGTTTCTCAGAAGTCTTCAGTGGGCACCGGCTCCCACAGCAGCTCCGGGCTGTGCCTCAGAGGATACAGGCTGATCTGGGACAGCTCTCATGCCAAGACCTGGGTGTCTCCCTTCACTCCCTTGGCTGCCTTCCCAAAATGCTCCATTGCTGTTCAGGTACCACAGAAGGGTGAGACTTTCAAAAGAGATGGGTTTGCTTTGAAAAGCAACGTCCCTTGCAGATGTCAGCTGCCCAGGATGAGGCTGTGCCTGCTCGCTGTCTGCTAGCCACAGTCAGGGCAGTGGTGGCCAAAGCTGCACAGCTGGTCTCAGGGCGTAAGGGGAGAGACCCAAGGCTGATACTTCTCAACTTGGCAGATGGATTAAGTAGAAGCAGCTGGAGGGAGACGTGTCTTATATGCCAAATCTCTTGTAATGCATAAGCACTGCTGGATTTTCTCTTTCTTAGAAAACTCAGGTTTTTTAATATATAAAGTGCTAAGCGTCTTTCTGGCTATTGTCGTATCACTTCCATTTATCTGTCACAGTGACACCAGATCTGGTTTAAAGGCCAGTGATGCAGTGTTTAACACATTATGCATCTGAGGAAGCTTTAAAGGTCACAGGATTCCACAGGAGACTAACTTAGAACTTCTTATGAATCTTGGGCATTAAAATGTATACAAATATTTTTAATTACTCTCTTGTATGTGGAATTAGTGCTGATATCGGATCCATCATAGAATTATTGATCAACTAAACCAGAGCTGCAGCCTTGGCTCATAATTAGGGCACTGGCTTAAACAATGAACTTTGCTGTTCAGTCTCTCTCCCATTGTGCAGAGCTTGGCCAAAGCTCCATCAGGTTGGGTGGGGAGCTTTTGAGTTTAACCAGGCTCTAGGCCAAGCCTGTGTAAGCCTGCACAATTAACTTTTGGATACACAACTCCAAACTGACCAGTGGTGTCACTGACCAGTTTAGGATCAGCTTGACCTGAGTGAGTTCACTTTGCCTGAGCCTGCTCCCCGTGGCTGTCTGGTGGATGGCAGGAGGATGAACTGCAAGCATGAAATGCTACTACACAGACACAGGCGTGTCCCTGGCCCCACCACTTCTGCAGCTGGGTGACACCAGGCAAGCCACGGCTCTACTGGCCCCCCACATGAGATGGACACATCGCAGTGATCTTTGTTTAAAGTACTTTTGTTTGGTCATGAAAGATCCTGGTGCTGGTGGGTACTTTTGCATTTGTCAGGCCTTCTGACAGGTCTGACCTGCAGAGTTTGCTCTGGATGGGTCTGTAACACACATAATGGGACTGAGGCTTTCCAGAATTTCAATTCACTGAAGCCACAGGAGTAGGTAAGCATAAGGGACAGAAAGAAAAGGGACAAGATATAACAAAAATTTAATTGCTTTACTACTTTAACAGTTTGTAATTAACATAATGCTCTTTTTTATTTTACAGAACATCAGTATGGAATGAGCTAACATCTCATTCATCAGTGATATGTTTAGAAATCAAATTCTTCCTGAGAGAGTTGTGCTGAATGCTGGGAAGGTGAAGTAGAGAGAATGTCTCTCCATGGTTATTCCCCTATCCCTCTTTTTGGAGCACGCTCTTACATTCCCTGTAGTGACTGGACTCTGGGCTGGATTGATCTCAGTGAGTGCAACAGGAACATTCTTACAGCCCTTTGTGATGGTAAAGGCTTTTTTCTGCAGAGGGAGCAGTCAAGGGTACTCATTTAAAGTCTCAGGCTCACAGTGTAGTACAAGACACAATTTAAGGAGATTAACTCAAGGAGAGGAGCATTATCAAGTTTTTGTCTCTCTGTTGTGCAGGGATATATCTTTGTTATTTTTTCTTGAATATCCAGAGACATTTAAAGAAAATTAGGCATCCTTACTGGAGATATTTCCCTCTTTCATAGCTGACACATGCTTCTGGCTCCCTCTACAAATATGTGACAATTTAACTTTTAGTTTACAGATGAAAGAAATCCCATTAGTCTCGCCTGGCAAAAATTGCAACTTCCCAACCACACCCCTGGAAGAATAGCTAGTTCTGGTGCAATTGATCTTTGCAGTAAGTAATAGCCAGTGCTGGTGGAGTTAAGTCTTTGTGAAACTGCACAGAAGAGACTGGAGGAATATCACTGCATTGCTTATTAAATACATAAGTGATGTGACTTTGAGCTGAGAGCACAAATAGCATATGTATAGCATTTGCTATACAAATAGGAAATACACAAATGAGTTTAGGAAAGATACGAGCCAGAAGGGGTTGGTTAACTGGATTAAAAAACTACTTGGGATCTGGGACAAATCATTCAGGGATGCTATTGAACAATGCAGAATTAACAGGACATTCACCAAGCATAGAATGTTAGATGTTTGCAGAGTAGTGCTCTGGTATGGTGCCTATGACAGAAGAATCAAAACAATGGGAAAACTGAAAGCTAAGGCAGGGTGACATGAAAAAAACCCTTTAACTTCACAAGATCAGTCTGCTGAGCTGCATGTACCATGACAAACATGAGAAGATATGGGAGTACCAGGCATGATGAGTGAAATATAGAAGCAGCAGTGAACCACATCATGTAATTGGAGTCTGCAAGCACCAAGAGAAGACACCTGGCATGGGAAGAGAAGGCAAAAGCCTGACAGCTCACAGGTGCTATTCACAAGAGCAGTGAACAAACCTGCAGCAGATGGCCAAAGTCAGCAAGCATGTGAATGGAAATTAAATTCATTTCTGTACAGCGCAGAGGTACGTAAGCAACTGTAGTGCTAAAGTAACCCCTGAGAAAATCTCTGGGCTATGGAAAAAAAAAAATATAACAGGGCCTCTGAGGACTTGCAGATGCATAAGAAAATAGGGAAGTAAAAGTCTTTGAATGGACCAGGGGGTTCTAGAGCTGTTAGTGCTCTGTGAAGGTGATGCTGTGATTTTCTGGTGGGAAATATGGACAGTGAGACCCTGAAGCATGAAGCTGTGCTGGTGTTGCCCTGGCAGACACAGGTTAGAGAGAAATGAGCCACACTTTCTCTGAAGCCCAAAGGAGAGGAAGTGATGAATCAGCCATTTTGCTGGAAAGGTCTCCCAGATGCAGCAGCCAGAGAAAGCCAAGCTGCAGCCAAAACAAAACAGAGGAGCTGTGTCCATATCCAGGGAGGCAGCAATGGGTCCACAAGGCCCTGTGGACATCCAAGGAGCTCTGGCAGGAACCATGTGTGACAGCAAGGCTAACACCATTCCCTGGCTTGGCTTGGCTGAGAATGAGGAGTGTAGAATACAGGCCACTGAGGGACACCTGTAGCCCACACCATCAGAAGTGCCTGAGCTAAAGCCACTAGGCCCTGAAGCAGGAACCTTGTGGCTCTATTGATATGGCACCAAGAGATGGGTTCACCTCAGTAACAGGTCCCACTTTGACCTATTTTTAACAGGGTGCAATGGGCTTCAGGCCTGGGCTGCAAGACACTGTGTGTGACTGGAGCACTAAAATTTTCAAGAGAAGCTTGCCAGAATAATATAGCAATCACAATAAGAGGTGCAAAAAAAAAAAGAATTGAAGTAAAATAATGACAAGTTCACTGTGTGCCTTCAGTGTGTGCAGAGCTTTACAGGACAGCAAGCAGCTGTGAGGAACTTTGCATCTCTGCAAGCATCTTATGATTTGGTGCTCCCATTGTGATGTGAGTGAAGGGGCCACAGCTGGATCAGGCAGTGACCATGGTGGACTGAAGTCTGCTTGTTCTCGACCTCACAGATATTGTGCAGGACAGAGGGAAAACAGGAGACAGAATCAGAGACCAGCAGGGTCAGACTCAAGTATGCAAAAATAGGTTTTCGGTCACTACTTGTAATTCACTGGCCATGTAACTGAAGGGATCTGGTAACAGCTTCAAAACATCAGCTAGGTAGATAGGATTGTCACATATGGAGGGTAGTGCAGGGACTGCATTTTTCTCCATGGATTGAGGATCAAGGCACGAGGCTGGTGCCAGATGTATTTGTACTCAACTAAGAGGCAGGAGATGTGTAAAGTACAGTTGTCATGTGCTTCATCACACCAGCTGAAGATGTAAAGCATCCATTGTGCTGGACAATGCAGTCAGTTGTATTTTCTGCTTCTCCATGAGGAACAGAGCTTGGCCTAGGGAGCCAGCCTGTAGTACCATGCTTCCCACTGACCATGATAAATAAGTCCCTTGTGAATTCCTCTGCATTCAACTAGTGAAGGTTGCTTGGAACAAGACATACAGGATTGAACCTCATTCTGCTGATATGGTGACCACATTCTTGGGCTTGAACACATTAGCAACATGATGTCGCAAGAGCAATACGCCTTTCTTCTTCCTCCCTGTCTGGCCAGTTTTCTGGCACAGCAGATTGCCATCTATTTCAGTCCAGATGCCTCCACTGTTGATCTCCCAACATGTGCAGTACAACCCTTGCAAAAACATTTTCACTTCACAGGCTGAATGCATGTGTGAAATAGATCACTAAGAAGCAGGCCTGCATCTTGTGCCTCCAGTGTGTTCCAGGTCAATGGCAAAGCTCCTTCTTGATGTAACAAATATTGATCAAATTGAAAAACCAATTAATTCTCTCAGAGATGTTGCTTGGACACTCCCTTAAGCAAGGCAACTCCCTTAAGACAAATATAAACTCATATTTCTACAGTACAAAGAGAGTCAGGGTCACAGAATGAAAAATATTATCAAGCTGCAGGATAGAGATGATGCAGTCTGCAAAAGCTGACACAAGCTAAATTTTGTGATCACTTCTCCATGCTCTTTGCAGGAAAGAGCAAATGCTGCTGGCAATGTAATGAGAATTCAGTCACGTACCTGTGCTTTTGGAAGCTCAAGTCTGAGTAATCCCTGGATGATCCAACAATGCAGAGATTTTGCATCAACGGCCACAAAATTAAGGCCAGAGTAAATGGCACAAACAGGAATAATCTTTTTTCTTTTGCTGAAGTGTCCAGCAGTTTGTTTAGCAAGCTGTTTTTACTGGACCACCAATGTGCACTGAGTTTTAAATTCATGGACAGCTTGCACTTATTGCAAGGAATCATTTTTGAGGTGGAATTGCAAGGAATCACCTCAGTTTTGAGGTGTATATGGCATAGTTAAGGGGAATTTAGGTCAAACATATGTAAAATAAGCTTACTGGGATAGTCTGCACACCTGCAGATGGGAACATCTGAAGAGCACTTGGGTTCATGGTGTCAAGACCACTTTATCAAAAAGTAATGAAGAACCGTAACAGCAGCAGTGGTAAATTCTCTAACAATGAGAGGAATGTAAGGATGTGGTTTGCTCTCAAGAGGGTTTTCAAAGAAGGTAGGAGGGGGAAGGAGAGGAGAGAGGTGGGCTGCTGCAGGCAGAATGGTAGGCGCTAAAGCGTAGCAAAAGGAAATGGCTGAGGCTGTAAGAAGTGAAAAAAGTTGCTGAGAACTGAAGAAAGCAGAGAAGAGACCATGTGGCTGAAGGGATCTTTTCATCAGCCCTGCACTCCTGTTTTCAAAAGCTATTCGTGGTGTGGTTTGCAGCACAAGAATGTATTTGAACAATTTATTCTGATGTTCCTACTAGGAAAAGACCAATGTGATATCCCAACTAGGAATTCCTTGAAAAAAAAAAAGGCAACATGAAGAATGACCTGTATTTGCTGGTCAGTTTGAAGAACTCCGCAGTGAGGTCAGTCTGCCATGCAGAAGAGTGCAGAAAGACATCTAAGGCCACCCCCAACCCAGCATTCTCAGGCAGAGTTAAAGGCAAAGTTTAATATGCACGCTTAAAAAAGCAAATTTGCTTCATACCTGCACTGCAGCAGACTGAGACACTCATGTATGGCCCAATGCCCACCTCCCCACCTCCTCCTCTTTCAGACCTTGTCTAGGGCTCAGGTCATGTGTCCTTGGCTCCAGGGATGAGGAAGCTGCCCCTTGGCCTGTGCAGCTCTGCCCAGGGCCAGGAGCTTGGACCTGTGCCCACCAGAAGAAGTTCCAGCTCAGAAGGAGATGAGGTGGCTGTTTCAGTGCTGCTGGGTCAGGAGGGCTGTGGAGAGAGGACAGAACAACATCTGTTAATGCCCGGGGCTGTGGGGCAGCACAAGAGCTATGACAGGCAGTGACACCAAGTGGTAGCAGCCAGGGTGTGTGACAATGAATTTGCTGATATTTTCCTTGGTGCTTTGGAGCCTGCATATTTAACACAAACATTACAGAAATGGTAGGGAAACCCAATCTTACCCAATGCAAGTTTAGCATCTTACTTAGAAGCTTTTCACTCTGCTATGAGTGGAGCTATGGGTTTGCTGCCCGGGTTTGCTGAGGAGCAGCCTGACAAGCATGCAACTGAATCATTTGCCAGTTGAGTAAAAATCACCTTGTGCCTAAGATAAAGCAACACAGAAAAAAAAGCCTTCAGATCATGAGCTGAGGGACTGGCATTCTCCTATGAAGTCCTGCAGATGTTATAGTGGCTTCTGGTGGCACAGGGTCCACTTGGAATATGAGCTCTACATACCAATGCGTTTTTTGCAAGGTTTGCTTTTGGCACAACATCACTGGGCATAGCTTAGAGCAGTGCTGCTGGCCCAACAGGTGGTATTTCAACATCTTTCAGATGCACATGTCCATCTGTGTAACACTGCAGAAGTATTGTCAGGAAAGAAGCATTTGCAGAACTGAAGAAACATAAGGTTACCAATCGACAGCTGTTGCCAATGTGGTCATGGTCTGTGTTCTATCCTCTGCTTGCAGAAGTGTTCTCATGGGCTCCATCAGTGCCAGCCGTTTGCAGATGTGCAGCAGTGTGGGCAGGAGTCTGCTTCTGCCTCCCACCCACTCTCCTAAAAAGCAAAACCAGAAGCGTAGCAGAGATAAATAGGTACTTCTGACATGCAATTCCTTTGGTCTGTTCCAGACATTGGTAAGGTAAACCATGCCCCAGAAAACTGTGCTAATCAATCTCAGCTGTAAAAGGAGTTTGAACAACTTGCTCAGCCACAAGTGTCCATACTGTGACATCTGGAGGTGGGGAGAGTCATTCCACCCTTGTCTACATACACTGTCACAGACCACAGCACAACTTCTGGGTTCCTCGCTGCCTTTTCTGACATGGGTCTGGTGAGTCCTGACACAGCTACTGCTGATGTAATGCCTCTACGTCGCAGCAGAATGGGTAAAGCTGTGTTTCCCAGGGATCTGGGTCTCAAAGGTGGATGAGTCCAGCTCAGATGACAGCTTTTTCACATTTCCATGACATTTTTAATACCTGAATATCTCTGAGGTTTTTGCTCCCCCATTGAATTTAATTGAAATTTGTCAATGCATGAACAGGTTATTGCAGAGAAAACAAGCAGGAAGCAACCACTTCAGCTTTGTTTTCTTAGGAATTGAGGGGAGTAGAGTGATCACCTTATTTTTGTGCTTTGGTCGATCCCTACGGAAAAATCATTCCAAACACCATATTCCACAACATAATACACAGTTGAGACACTGCTATTGAAACAGTGAGCACACATATAACAGATTTCTAGTTGCATTTACACATTATTTTATATTACAATGCCATCAAGAGGGATGAAGGCACTTGTCACAGCTATTGTTTGTCTTGCTGAAGTTAATTGCACTTTAAAGGTTCATTTTTTCCCACCAGAAGCAGAACTATAAACTGCCAGGAACGACTGTGCAAGAAGGCAGCATAAAGATATGATCACATGTATTTGATATAGGATCAAACAAAACTCAGAGGAATTAGAGACAAAGAGAAGTATATGAGCTAAATCTTTGGAGTTCAACTTCTGCATCAAGATCAAGACAGGAATATTCTGCCCTGTAAGATTTGAGGCATTTAATCTCACAGCAGCCACTTCAGAGATTTCCTGTTGCATGAGGCGTAAAGTCAGTTGTGATTACTTGATGTCAGATATAGAGTTTATTGAGAGAGGGATGGACATAGATGGGGTATGAGGGATGTGCAGTGTGAAAGCACAGCCTGATGCTAATACAATGGGTAGGGCCCTCCCTCTTTAGCTATCTTCTCTCATAAAAGAGTCCCCATTAACTTTGCAGCTGGAGTTACATCCAGAGAGAAATCCAGAGTTCATTTTAGCACTGAATTAACACTGAAATTTGTCAGCTCTTGGATTTTTAGTGGTAATATTTTTCTGCCAAAGCAGATGTGTTGTAAGTCTAACCATTTAAATGAAGAATTGTTCATCAATTACTCATTAAGGTTAAGACTTTAAAATCTTTCCCAACATGATGCAGAGTGTTTGGGCAATCACCCAGCTTGAGTATGTCCCTCTGTCCTGAAGGGAATGGAAATTATTAAACTCAGCACAGGTTTAGTGAGCTGCTGCCTGGAAAGAGGGAGGCTCTGATTCATCTACGCTGCAAACAACCGCATGAGACTGCAGTTTCACTTTTTGATGTGGTCTCATTACAGAAGAGTGTGCCAGCTGAATTATCAAAATGAAATACTATTCCTTTTACCTGGCTAAGCACTTGGTAATTTTACTTGAGGTTCTGGGGGAGGAGAGCTGAAACTGCTGCAGTGGGCATCATACTCACAGTTTAAGCAATAATTTAGTCCATAGTACCTTCATGGAGGAGCTGGGGTCTCACACCTAATGTCCTTATCCCCTTCATGGAGGAGAAAAGGAGGATAAGACCTAGATCTAGAAAGGACTAGGTCTTGTCCTCTGAGGTCCACACACATAAGAAACTGCAGTGAAATAGGGATGCCTCTGCTGTCTGTGTGCCAGACACTGTTTGCTATATAAAATCTTTGGTTAGATTAGGGTCTGCTCCTGTGCTTTTATCAGAAGGCTGTAATGAGAGAAGAAGGGGCAGGTCTCAGATGCAGAGTCCCTCACTTGATAGCAGATAAACTTCCCTCTCCCTTGCTGTGTGCATCTGTAGATCACTGTGCTGAGCTGCTGCTAGGATGTGGGAATAGTTTTTCCTATAAGTATGCCTAGTATGCACTTATAAATTATATTAATTTTGGCAACTGTCTTATCTATACCAAAAGTTACTAACAGCAGTCACAGGGCTTAGGCTACTGAACACCTTCCCTGTTCTCTGGTCTCCAGCACATCCTCCTACTGCAAATAGTATTCTCCCACTTCAACATTCACTAGCCCTTACATTAAACTTCTCCTAGAGGATTTCCTGGATGATAATTTCAGAACGAAAAGTATTTCACTGAGAAGTTTGTCATTGGTATTCTCAGCATTTGTCACCTTTCCTTCAGAGAAAAAATGCCATTGGGTAGGTGGTGAGATGCCTCTGAGTTCAAAGTGATGAAAAATCGTCTGTTTGACATAAATTAAAGTGACCTGGAAGTTTCTGACTTAGCCTGATCAATTGCAAGTGTACATCTCCAAGGCTGAAGATAAGACTCTTGGCTCAAGATAAGAACTCTTGACTGTGTAATCTTACTCCTCTTTTGAATTTTAAGTGCTGGTTCTTACCTAGGATGAGAAGACACATGATCATATAAATGAAACCACTGGAGAGCTCTGTGAAAGTCTGAGTTCTGCACTAACAAATATTTGGCTACTGGGTCCTTTTATCTCTCACTTAACAGGAAATAATAGATCCTATTCAATGGGAGCCTGACCATTTAAAAAGGAGTTAAGCTCTTTTTTATCCTATACTACAGAACGAAAATATGACACCCCAAAACAGAGACAGATAATTCGATTAGAGGATGTGTGAAAGCTTCAGCTTTGCCAGGGAGCTAATTGCCTCAAAGGACACAATCTGGACTGGATTAGAGGCAAAGCTTACTGTGGAGTGAACTGCTTGGTTACAAACCTCTGGGTGAATGCTCTTGCTCTTTGATGGAGTGTGAAGTCATTTACACCTTTTTGCCATATGTTTTGCTGCGTAGGAGTGTGTATGCATGGGTATTTACCATGGAATAAATGACATGATGTAAAGTTACACTGTCAATTAAATTTATTTATGTGCCCATGCTTTTAAGGCAGAGGAACACCCTGTTTCTGGGTGGTGGGTGAGGAGTGGTGTGAGGAAAATGCAATGTCAAAACAAAGCTGCCTCTGTGCACATGCAGTAGGAAAATCAAGTGTTTTTGAAACATTATGGTCGCAAATCACGTGCCTACAGGCTTCCCCGTGGTCTTGGTTGTCTCAGTCTGACTCAAAGGTAGTGGAGTCAGCCCTAGAAAATTGCAAATGCAAGAGACTGCTGGCAGAAATGGGAGATCGAGTGTTCAAGATGATGTCTTCAATTCAGGTGTTAACACCCCAATCAAAATTGATGCACATCCAGATCCCTCCTTCAGGGTTTGTAGACACAAAATGAACAATAAACAAATATTATTACTGGCTTCTGCATGACAAGATGGGGAAATGTTGTGAAAAAAGAAATAATCTGGCCTTGCATCAGTGCTTACTGTATGATAAGAGGTGTAGTGGCAGGCATGCTCCTGAACCTTTGGCCCAGGAAGCCTTCCTTTGTTTTCAGCACTCACACTGGACTTGGCTGCGCTCTGCCTGTGGGAGTATTACCATGTGTTGCATCACTAGATTTTTCAGCTTAATTTTGCTGCTTAGTTTTCCTCCAGGAGTCTTCAGAGGTCTTTATTTTTCCTGTTCCCTGATGCAAAGGAGATAGGTAGCGACCTTTCACTCAGGTTAGGATGAGCATGTCCAGCAATGGGAATGTGCACAGGGGGCCAGGGAAGGCTGGGAAGCTTTTCCTGGTTCATGAGAGCTGCTGGCAGAACCTGATGCACCACTGCCCTAGCCCAGCTTTTGCAGTCACTGTCACAGAAAATTAAGTAAATTAATTGTGGGTTTGGGTTTTTTAAGCTACCTCCTTTGGGTGACATTAAGTACAGAGGTTAGTGGTGGGTGTTAAACTACTCTCCTGCTTGTGGAGCTTTTTCACAGGGGCTCGGATAAGGTGGGGGAGTCTCTTGTGTTCGTTGCCGATTGGTGAATAAACTCAAGTATACTATGTGGCTTAACCACAGGGACCTGTTTTCTTTCTCTGCCGGAAACACCTGCCAAAAAGGCTGTGTTCACTTGGGTTGTACAAAGAAAAGCCCCAAATGAAACTTCCAGCCTTATAGCAACAGGTCATACCAGGTGAGGTGATACTCAGTACACTGGTTTAAGTTCAAAGCTGTGCTAAGTGGATATGAAAAAATTATGGCTCCTAATTAAAACAGAATATCAATATAAAGGAACTAATGATGCTTTCCCCTCACATAATCATCAAAGAAATATCTTTTACTGAATTGACTAAATTACAAGTAGAAAATGGTTGCACTCGGAAAGAGTCTGAAACTAAATATGTGTGGAGAGCCTCCCTTACATGGGAGAGTGATTTATGCTAACAGAAACAGAGGGCAACTGAAGACCTGGGGTTTTCTTAACCACAGAAAGTAAGAGCTCCCTGGTCCCTCACCCAAAGAGCCACCTATTGGGCTGTGGAGTTGAATTCCCCTGGAGACAGGTGATCCAATAGTAACTTCTATGGATCAGTAACTTCTATGGATCGGTTGACTGAAAGTGCTGGTCCCCAAGTAACGCATCAATGCATACTGGAACTTGTCCAAGGCTCCCTGATTACTGTGCTGATGGATCCAGATTCACATTCATGAATATAAGTAAGATGACTGGGACACGGCATCAGCATCACAGCATGCTAATTCTGCAACAGCTTGTAGTAAAACTGTAGAAAGGGAGCTACCAAATGTATGCCCGGGAATTAACAGATTGTTGTCTATCGCAGCTGTTTCTACAGAGTGAGTTTCCTCTAACTAAGGATCCTCTTGGAAACTAGCTGGAGGACTGAGGAGTGCAGTATGATGCTGGCTGTTGTCTGAATACCTAGTTGTCACCTTGTTCAGTTTTGTCCTGAGCACACCTGATGCGAAGCACTACACAGGATGCCACTTCTTCAAACATCCTTATGTATGAAAGGTGACACTCAACCTTGTTTTGCTCATGCTTCTCAGACACAAGTCATTTAATTTGTGTTAAAAGTCTAACAAGTGCATCAATTACAGAGTGAGTGTTATTTATGTTAGCCATCTCTTTGTGTCCTCTGCCACTTTTGAACTGAGCAGGGCCAACTTTGATGTGTTCAGGCTTCAATTAAAGGCTACTTTTAATCAGTATCCAGGTTTGGTATCCTTTCAAGACAGATCAGGAAAGGATACTAAGAATTGTAAAGGGGAAGGTTTCTGTAGTAAGGAGACTGAGGCTGCAACAGGTGAGGTTGGATGCAGCTGTGATGGAAGTGCAGTTTGGACAACAGAGGAACTTCATTGCTGGTGTCACATTATCACCAGCTGTCAGTCAGCTTTACCTCCCATCACACTAGACAATTTAAAAAATGAAGGCTTATATCAAGTTACAGTGTCACCACTGCAACGAATGGCCTTTGACCAGGGTGTAAAAAAACCAAACAAACCAACCTAGAGAAGTTCTTGAAAGAAAACACCATTTAATGTAAGATTACACAAGGTCAAAGTGCAATTAGAACAAACATGCTGAACACCACATGCACTACCCCAAAAGCCCCAGTTTCAAAACTGTGACACTTCATTCTCAAAACCACCACAGTAGTGAAAATTTAGTCTGTATAAAATATAAAATTTGTGCAGTGCAGAAGATACCTTCTACTATAAAAGTCCAACAGATAGACAGAAGTATGTCTTTTTCAGAATCTTCACCATGACCTTGCCATTCTGTTAATGGCTTTGTGGGAATACCCCTGAGATAGTCCTGTTAGGGTTCCCCAGCCAGAAGGAATGCACCCCATACTGGTTTGCAGGAAGTCCAGCAAATGTAAGACCACAGCAGAAAACAGTGAGGAACTCCCTCTTTGTCACAACCATACTGTTTGAGTGCACAAAGAGAGGGCCCTCTCCTCGTGGCCGTACTGCCATGTAGATACGGAGCGCTTCGATAGGGCACACCCATAACTCTTCACATAATCTCAGCTGGACCAAATGCCTCTGTTGGTCCATATGAGACGTATGCCGAAAAAGGGTTGCACTTCCTTCTGTCAGCTGGAGGTCACTCAAGCACAGGAGGTCTGGCTGTACTATATTTTGGTGTTTTGCCACCATCTCTTCTATATGGAGTACACCAAAAAAAGCTACAGTAAAAATGGCACGGAACAACATACACTCATAAGGAGAGCTACACACAGACTCCAGAGTTCCCAGGAGAGATCTTAACACTTCAATCGTTACAGGAGAGCTTCCATCACTTGACCGGTGAGTCCTGCGTTTCAGCCTAGACATCGTGAAACAGATAAGAGGATCTGGAAGAGGATCAGGATGATTTGCCATTCTGGAGATGAAGGACAGCCCTTCCATATACATTATTATATTTGTGGGAGGCAGATCCTGGAACTCCATAAAGACCAGAAACTTTCTCATTTGTTCAACTGGAATTGGCCAGACTGCAGACAGAGCCATGCCTTCTCTAAAGGAAAGAAAATTTTTCAGGCCTTCATGGTAGACTTGCCACAAGTGACTCTCTCTCGAGTCCTCCAGTAACAGCAGAGCCTTCAGGGGACAAGGGCCCAAAGAACGCTTCTCAGGAACCTGGTTGAGCTTACCTGCTGAAAGAAAAGCATGTTAGTAATGGCAAGCAAAAGCATATAGAAATTCCCTTCCTTTCAACATGCTCCAGCCTTTACTTAAACTTTTCTGACAAAAAGCCTGTCCCATGCATTCTTATGACTCTCATCTGCAGGGTTTCCAACAGCCAGAACACTGGAGAAGGATTACATCCTCAAAACCCATAAATCCCCACCTATTTGTGTCTTTAAAGCAACATCTCAAGCCTGGTCACAGATCTGACACGCTATTACAAGATTTCTGTGACCTCAGACCTCCATCAGCAGGCACAAGTGTCCGGGAGTGACAAAGGCATCACAAACAATATATTCAGGAGGGCAGAGAGGTCTCAGAAGCCTTCCAACAGCGTGGTCAGACCACATGGAAGAACCTGCAGGCCTCTACCCACCTCCCCCACCGCTCAGCCGCCCCCGTCCCTCCCCGCCCCCGCAAGGGGACACTCACCAGCCCCTTCCCGCCTGCCAGCCTCCAGTCCACAGGTACCACATGATCCGGTGCAGCCATCCGGACCACACGGCAGCCACCCCATGCCGGGCTCCCGCCGCAGCAGCGCCACCAGCGCCCAGAAGGGCGAAGGGGCAGCGGACACCTCAGCCCTTCTCTGCATCACCGAGGAAACAGCAGCCATCCAGGCAGAAACACGAAACAGCCACGTGCCCGACGGTGCTACAGTGCTGCCCTTTTATATCCTGGCCCTCCTATCCAAATTGGAACGCCTCCTTTACGTGCCCTTCTACGATCCTATCCGAGCCTGAGGGTCCATGCGGGGGTCCGCCCCTCCTGCCTCCTCCTGGTATCTTGGAAGATGAGACTTCAAAGTACCTGCTCAAGCGGTCCGTTATCTCTTCCATTGTCCTGCAGCTGAGGGCTAAGGAAGGACAGAGGGTGTATCCAAGGGTGACTTAATCTATCCCTGACCCTGTTCTTCTCCCCTGCCACAAACCTGTGCCGTTTCGTTACTAAAAGGAGAGAGCCGGCAGCACGGGGAGGTACAAACGCGGTACAGGTCTCTGCGAAGGCCAGGAGTAATGGTCAAATCTTGTGGGAGCGGAAACTCCCAGGGAAGGAGCCCCCCGGAGTCCCTGCACGGCTTTCTTCAAAGGGAGGCCAAAACCTCAAGTTGTCGGCTGAGGAGCCTGCTAGTTTTTGTTCTTAGGATTTTTCTGGGATAGCTACTGTGGAAAGGCAGCTGTCTCGTTAAACTGTGCAAAAGCATTTCAGTGCTTTGCCTGTACTTAACAACGAAGGACGGCTGATGAGTAATTCAGAACGGAGCCAGCTGCCCTGAGCTGTTCTCTACTAAACCTGGGAACCTCATCTTGCAGAGCCCAGGAGAATGACTGGGAGGTAACACAAGTACTTTTCTCTCCTTTTTAACCTTATCACTAAATCCGGTCATATTCCAGACTCTGGCAGAAGATGTTTCACACCTCCCAGTTCTCAGGCCGCGCCCAGCTTCCCATCCTCCTCCCGCATCACCCAGGGCAGCGCTCCTGACCTCCGGGGCCGTTCCGGGGAGGGCCCTGCGGGTGGCCCCCGAGGATAAAAGCATCCCCCAGGGCTCAGCTCTGGCAGTCTCTCTTTGGCGGTTCAGCTGCTCGTCCTGCTGTCATGGCCAGCCCTGCCAGCGCTCCGGCCGCGCCTGCCGCCGCGCTCTTCTGGGACATGCTGGCGCTGCTGGCCCGGGAGCCGGGTATGGAGTGGCTGGAGCTGAGCCTTGCTAGGCGAGCGGTCACATCCCCGCCTCGCAGCCGAGAAGCACCGCGGAGCCGTAAGTGCGGGCTGGGGCCGGCCACTACCGAGAGGCACCGCACCGCTGGCAGCCGTGCCTCCTGCCGGGCAGCTCCTTGGTTTTGCTCGGGGTCTGGTGTAAGGCTGGAGGAGGGTTTGGGGGGATGTGTCGACAGAATTCACCCTCCTGGGTTGGGAAATAATGTTACCTACTGGAGGGAGTGTGCTGTGTGACCGTTGTTGTAACTTCTCTAAGCCATCCCTTGGTTTAAAAACTTGCTTTATATCTGTCTTCTCTGTTACTACTCCGCAATCTTATAAATTAACGGAGTGTTACCACATCCAGTGCCTGAAATGGGCCTGGTACGTTGCTTATTTCTCATTTGAAAAGTATCTCTGGTGCAGCTGTGTGTGAGCTGTCTGCCAGATAAACTCACAGCATTATCTGGAGGTGTAATGCACTCAGGAGTACTGTCTTTATTGCCGCTTAAGTAGCGTGCTTATGCCTTTTGTCACCATGTGCTAATGTGAATCTTCTCTTTCAGAAAGAGAGACCAGTTATCATCAAAAGCATTCCTTGGGACCTTGCCCTCTGAAGACTTTGTCGTTGCTGGAGCGATCAGGGGATAATAAGCTTTGGCAAGCCTACCTCGAAGGACTGAAGAAGTTCCTTGTCTTTAGGGAAAGCATGGAAATGCCTGCAGTCTGGCCAATTCCAGCGGAGCAGATTAGAGGATTTTTGGCTGTGGAATCTAATTATTCCCCCTCGAAGACACTCGTATATTTGGCAGCACTTTCTTATTTATCAAAATTGAGTGGTAACGCTGATCCTCTGCAAGATCCTATAACTTGTTGCATGGTGACCGGGTTGAAACGTCGAGCGGGTATCCTGAGGGATAAATACTTGCCTGTAACAATTGAGATGTTGCGATCTCTCTTAGGAGTTCTGGAGTCCGTGTGCATAACGCATTATGAATGCTTGCTGTTTCGTGCAATATTTACTGTAGCTTTTTTTGGAGCACTTCGAATAGGAGAGATGGTGGCAAAGCACCGTAATGTACTACAGCCTGGGCTGCTGCACCTGAGTGATCTCCAGCTGATGGAGAGGAAGGCGCTGCTTTTTCTGCCTTATTCTCCTGTGGATCAGGAGAGACACGTCATCAGCCTAGCGCTGTCTGGAGAGCCATGGGTGTGCCCTGTTCTGGCCCTCCGGAGCTATTTGACTGTCCGTTCACGGCTGGATGGGCCACTCTTTGTGCACTCGAACTTTGTGTCTGTAACGAAGAGGGAGTTCCTGGCCGTTCTGCACCGTGCCCTGCGCCGGCTGGGGCTGTGTCCGGAGCACTACGGTGTGCATTCCTTCTGGCTGGGGACGGCTGTCACTGCTGCGCGCTGCGGGTACCCTGGAGAAGATGTCACTCGCCTGGCAAGGTGGCCCTGTATGATCCCAGAAAGATTCTAACCACAGAGACCAACAGGAAAATAGAAGCTAACCAATAATCTTCTTTGTGTAGAGTCAGCTTTAGCTGTATAGTTTAGAAGCTAACAAATCGTCTTCTTTATGTAGAGTCAACTTTAGCCTTTGACAGGAATTTTGTATTAACACATGAAATTAATTTTCTACCTCACAATGGGGTGATCCTAAGTTCACCCAGAACTTGTTTGTTCTGTCTGTATTTGAAGTTATGGGGATTGTCAAACCTTTGTGCATAGAAAGGTGCATTTTTATCTTGTACCTTTATTATCTTGAGATAATAAATATTGCCTTTTAAAAAACAGTTTCTGCGTACTGGTACTATTGTTGCTCTTTACTCAGAAATCATAATCTTGGCTCAAAGAAAAATTGAGCTTTTAAGGTAATAGTTGTAAACAGAAAGTAGTTAAATGGTATTATCTTTTAGCATAGCTGTACACGTTTTAACACTAACATTGCACTAAGGTCTAAAGGAAAATATAAGCTATATTATTGGCCAAATAACAGACACCAAAGGATGATCTTCTTAAAATGCTGATCATCATAAGATGTTCAAAAAGATACCTTTTACTGTTTAAATGGATGATAGCAACTTTTTATCAAACTCTGCCTCTGAAAAGATTTCATTTAATCCTCTAGACTCAATTCCCTGTGAGCATAATTAGTTTAATCAGTATTTTAAATAACAAAAATAAGCACATGGTTCATCTAACAGTTAATTATTTCCTTAGGATGTGATACTCGTTCCCCTTAATTTGACCTGCTTTTTTCCTGAATTTTGAGTTGCTTTCTAGAACTGAGATTTCAACCATAACCATAAAGTACAATGGCTTGAGTATTTCTAATTTTGGTGTTAATAGCATTTGTAGCATTTTGATAGCCTCTGGTGGAAAATATTTTTCATCAAATGGCTGGACTGGGACAGGAATTGGTGAATCAGACAATCCTCTGAGAACTGTGGTGAGCAAGCCTTTTAGATCACCCTTATTACTATCACTGCTGCAATCCTGGACTATGACTGTAGCTCAACAGGCTGGTTTTGTATCTTGCCCTGTGCTACACCCTTCTCTAACAAAATTATGGGGAACAGAAAGATGGTAAGTAGCTGAAATTTAATGCTGGTTTGATCTCCATGTGGGTAATCACCCGTGATTACTGAGACTTTTTGTTTTCAGTTGAGATACACCCTGTCCATGCAGGGCAGCACTATCCACTACTCTCTACTGTGCATGGTGTTGAGTTCACTGTGGGAGTTAACTACAGTGGAGCAACACTTCTGTGGTTATACTGATACCAGCGATATCAGAGATAACAGAAATATCAGCTAAAAGCTGTCTTTTTCATTGCTTGCCTTTATTCACCTGAATTACTTGTTTGCACAGCAAGTTCTATTTTTGTACACAAAATCTTACGTGTAAATAGAGCTAAGGTAATGCAAATGTAGCATGGCCCCAGGAAGTATCCTGAGATGCTCACCAGCTGCTGCTGCTTTTTAGGCCGAGCAGACAGTTCGAGCATATCTGCCTAAGGAAGTGATTTGTGCTCTGTGCAAGCTTTGGGTTTTTGCTGTCCCCTGTGTGTGTGATGTGTCTGCTCACTGGCTTGAGCTGTATCTAGGCAGGCCAGTTCCTAGTACTGTCTGTTGCCTTGCTGTGAAAGATCTGTGTATTGGCACGGCTTTAGTAGGAGTGGGAGTGGGAACTGCAGGGGTGGCCTTCGTAGAAAGAGGTAAAAGTGGCTACCCGTTCATATTTTTCTTTCCTAGTACCCAAATATTTTAACTGTGAATATGCCTGATCATTTAACTACCTGCTAGGACTCTTCTATTTAATTGATTTCAGCAATAAATTGTGCTTCCCAAATGGGGATACAGGAAGGTTTTTTGCAAGTATTTTAGGAGTGCGAATAGTTGTCCTAGCAGACAGGAATGGCTGTATTAATGCTTGCACCTTTAATATAGGTGCTGTTTTGAAAGCTTTTAGGTAAGTCTGTTTTCTGGAGAACCTGGTATTTGGCAAACAAATGCAATGATGATTGCTCAGGAATGCTGGGAAAATGGATGGCTGTTTTATCTCTAATTTCTATGTCTTTGATACATGAAGCAGAAAAGAGAATTATCTTTGTTCTTATTTCTGCCTACATTCTGTAGTTATAACCAGAATTTTGATCTTGTACCCCTCCTAAGTGGAAGTAAAACCTCAGAAGTAGCACCTCCTGCCCCTCCTCCATTGACCTGGGTATCTGCAGAGTCATTGCTTTCACATGTTCTCACCCCACTCTTCTCTGGCTGCAATTCCATCTGCACAATAACTTTCTTCCTTCTTAGATATGTTATCACAGAGTCGTTAACACCATTTCTAATTGGCCCAGGCTTGGCCAGCAGCACAGTTGTCCTGGAGCCATTTGGCATTGGCTCTGCTGGACATGGGGGAAGCTTCTGGCAGCTTCTCACAGAAGCCACCCCTGTAGCCCCTCACTATCAAAACCTGGCCATGCAAACCCAGTACATTCATTTAGCTGTTCTAAAAAATAGAAAAAAACAGGTAATAAGAAGGGTATTTACTTCAAGGTGTAAAATGGAAAATTATTTCAACTCACATTTTTTCCTTTCATATTAATTAATGGTTTCATGCACTTTTATCATGTTAAGTGTGAAAGGCTAAGCATACTGACTCTAGAAAAGGCTGAAACACTCTTGTATTACTGATGACTCTGCTGTGGGAATTCACTGTGATGTGTGCAGATACTGGTGAATCATTCATGTGAAAGCTCAAACTCTTAAAATTTCTAGAATTTGTAATTGTTAATTTAAGCAGTTGGACTCCTCAAGAATAAGGGGGAAGTAATAGAATAAAAGAATCACAGAACTGTTTATGTTGAGACCTTAAAAACCATCCAGTTCTGTCCTCCCTGCCATGGGCAGAGACACCTTTAGTCACTTGACCAGGTTACTCAGAGCTCCATCCAACCTGGCCTTGAATACTTCCAGGAATGGGGCATCCACAGCTTCTCTGGGGAAACTCTAAGAGTACCTTACCACTCTCAAAGTAATTTTTTCCCTAATATCTAACCTAAACCTACTGTCTTTTAGTTGGATCCATTTCCCTTTGTCCTGCCATTACATGTTCCTGTAAAAAATCCCTCTCAATCTTTCTTTTGGTTGCATCCAGGTACTGGAAGAACACAATTAGGTCACCTCTAAGCCTTCTCTTTCCAGGCTGAACAACCCAATTCTTTAGCTTTTCCTCATATGAGAGCTGTTTCATCCCTCTGATCGACTTGGTGGCCTCCTTTGGACCAGTTCCAACAGGTCCGTGTCCTTCCTGTGCTGGGAGCCCAGAGCTGGGTGCAGCCCTGCAGGTGGGGTCTCACCAGAGCAGAGCAGAGCAGAGCAGAGCAGGGTCCCCTCCCTCAGTCTGCTGCACCTGACTGCCATGACTTTTCAAATATCATAGAATGTGGCTTAGCAGCTTTATCAGCCAATTCTCTCAAGTCTCCAGGATACATCTCATCAGGTCCCATAGGCTTATGTGTGTTCAGGTTCTTCAGGTGGTCATAAACTTGATCTTCTCTGCTTCCCAAGACCCCATCCTGCTGTCCACCTGCTCAAGAGGTGTGGGAAGAAAGGCTGATATTAGAGACTGAAACAAAAAATTGTTGAGTACCTCAGCCTTTTCCTCCTCCATCATTACCAATTTTCTAACATTGTTTTTCAGGGAGGCTACACCTTCTTTGAGGTTCCTTTCCTGGTTTGCATATCCATACTTAGGGTTGTTTTTTATCAAAAAAAGATTAAAAAATCTTCTTCTACACCTGGTTAGTATGCATTCGATTCCATTCTAATTGTGATGCTTATATCAAATACATATTCCTTAGAATGACAGAAGTAATGTCACCTGCTCATTACTTCAGTACTAATCAAACAAGCATAAATCTCATTTCTTCATACAGCTAAAATTTTAATTTTTAAAACTGTACCTTAGAATTCATAATCCTGAAAAAGATGAAATTTGAAAGTCTTTACTTATTTTGACATCTACTGAAAATCAAGAAGATAAGAAAATCAGATATTTGCCAGGTTTCGCACTAGGATCCATGAGTATTTCTTGCTTGCAGAATGAAAGCGTCCTCTCTGCTAGTCTGGCTAAGCAGCATTCTGTGTCCTTTGATAGCCAAGATACAAGTCCAGAAAATGGAGTATAAATAGCCAAGTGCATTTAAACCTCTTATAGTTTTCTTTAGAGTGGTTATATGGAAAATTATTTCTACTATAAAAAGTGCTGAGAAGACTTTTTAAGGCAAATTGCTAATGCAAGCAATTGTGTCTACCATATTTGTTTCTTGTCTGCAACCAACAACTGGATGAAATGTAGCTAGGAAAAGAGAACCCTTGTAGACTGAGGGATTGCATTGATTTGCTGCTTGAAACATCCCCAAAGTGCCTTTTACATATCTACCTAGAAGTCTTCTTCCTTCTACTTGCTTTCAGATATGTGTATCCATCAGTTGTGATGTTATCTGTACATTGAAGAAATTTGGTCATTCCTCCCTGTAGCAAGGAGGACACTGATATTTTGCAGCAGCTGTAGTAGCAGCATGCTGGGCACAACATACCAGTGCCCTGCTGGTGCTTTCTGTTGAAGGTGTTTCATTTGGTATTAAGTCATTCCTCCTCAGGAGGTTTGTAATTACTAATGTTGCAGACTTGGAGACTGGATAGAATTTGAAACTGCATGTATTTTAAGATATCTAAAGGAAAAGCAATGTTCTTCAGTTAAGGCAGGTGAAAAAGGCTGTTTCATAGGTTGTGATGCAAGCTTGGCTAGAAGCATTAGCAAGTGCCAAATGCAACAATTGCTCACTGAACCTGAATCTATTCCAGTGAGATGTCAAAGTGTGTTGCTGTCTTGCTCTCTGAGGTGGGCAGTGTATTCACTGCAATGTGCTGCTTAACCATACTAGCTACCTATGTTGCCTTGAAATACTGGCGGAAGAGAATGATAGAACAATGTGTAGCACAAATTCCATGCTTTTTTTCCTCATGTATATCTTCCCTCAAAGAATAAATCAATTAACCATCAGAGTCCAGTGTAGACCATACCTCAGTCAATAAAACCATTGGATGAGAAGCAGCTGTCTCATATGGCAATGTAATATGCTCCTTTTGTTAGAGCCCAGGAGTAAAGCCAATATGGAACTTCTTGTTAAAATTGTTCAGTGTTCTAGGAATGTTCTTATACTAACTCTTTGCTACTAGTTTGAGGAACTGGTTCTTGTATTTTTATATACATTTCCCAAAAGCTACAGTAACTGCAGGATGATTGTAGGACAGTCTGACTTCTCATAGCTCTGTTATAGTTAAAAGCTGCACTAATCCCTCTTGCATTTTGTCCAGCATTTTGGTTCTGTTTCAGAACAAAATGCACTTCCTTAAGCTAAAGGCAGCTGAACAATTGGCAAAGATACTTCACAGCCTCCTGCCAATTGTTGGCAAGCAAGGAGCAAATGTTTTCCAAAGCACACAAACCAATCAGATATGATATGTGGTTATAGTAGTAATTTAATGTTAAATCACTTTTTTTTTTTTTTTGCCTTAACAGCTTTTATACCTCATATCACCTTCTACAGTACTTGAAAAATAGCATCTGCTTAAGCCTGTAAGATGCAGGTCAGTGTTGTAGGCTACACTTTTAGATGGCAAATCCTATGTCTTCATTGGCAAAATAAGCTTTTTCAGCCCACTCAGCCAAAGAAAAGATGTTCCTTGGTGCTGACTCCCTATATTAACACTTTAACTCATTTTTTTTCCCTTGGAAATACTTCATTTCAGTATGTTTGTTGTGTGTTGAAAAGAAGAAAACAATATAATTTCTTTGGAGAGTTGCTTGGAATTTTGCAGATGAAAACCGACAGTATGAATACAGCCTGTCTTAACTGAGCCACTGTGCTTACAGATACTTAAGAAAAGGGATGCTGTCTTCAGCTGAAATGGTGGGCTTTGTTCCCAAGATATAAATGACTCTTGTGCCAGAATGAGTGTAGCTGCAGAGTTTGAATAAATCAGCAGATTTACTACAACATTTTGCTCAAGAGGAAATATTTTTGCTTTAACTGTAGCAAAATGTGGGTGTGTTCATGCTAGGACATTTTAAAGAATGTCGGTACCTATGCACCATAAGATGTTTCAGTAGCTAAACCTATGATTTATCAAAAGTTCTTTTCTCTCAGAGATGAGTAGTTGCTGCCTGCTTTATAGGTTTCTTTGGGCCTAAATGCATTGTGGTAATTTAGTGTTGTGTCCTTGCTCATGTAGTTGTGCCATATTTTGTGTTGCAAGATGGATGTGAGCTTACCAGGAAAGCACATGTTTTCAGGAAACGCTAAACCCTCTCTGCAGGTACTCCTGTGGTTGTGATAAGTTTTGGTAGTGTTTTAATGGGGTGTTCCTGTCCACGTCTAAATTTTGGAGAATGAAACTCTTGTTTTGAATTAGTGTCTAAACTGTTGCCTTCCAGTCTCGCCTGTTCAGACATTGGTTTAATGTCTGGGGTTTTTTGTGATATGCATACAAGCTGGGGCACCTAGAGCTGTCTTCAGCCTGCAGTGGTATCTGGGAGACTTCCCTCTACTCCAAAAGCTGAGGTAGTGTTCTGCCTTCCATGGCTCAAAAGTAATCTTCAAGAGGAAGAGGTTTGAGTTTGTCAGCACACTTGTAACAGTGTAAGAATTTTTCCCTAATTCAGCTTGGTTTGGAGCATCAGGCTGCCTATCAGACCAAACTTGTGATTTGTGTCTAGCCCCAGAGGTTATCTTTGTGTAGAGCACAGATTCTGCAATTGGCCATTCAAAGGCATGCTACAAAGCTGGAAATTATCCCAATGAGAAAGAACTGTGTATAAAATAGCTTTCTGCTATCTAAAATTATAAACTAGCTTTGTCCTTAACACCCTTCGAGATACTGATGGACAAAATACTAATGAGCTTGTAAGCATTGTGGTGGAAAAGGAATAACCTGCTGCATATTAGACCATATTAAGTAATACCAGACTTCCAGGTTCAGGAAGTTTCTCTTCAGGGGCTGGGACGTGGTTGGCAGAGCTGCCTGTGTAAGTGCATCCAAATAATTTATATTCAGAAAACCCCACAGCTGTAACATGCAAATGAGGATTTCCCACCTCTGGAAAATGTGGCTAATATCCTACATTAGCTCATGACCTAGAATTGTGAATGCTTCCTAAAGTGTTTCCTATCTTCCATGTGTACAGCAGGGTGGAAGAAAATATGAATGAGTATGTTGGTTTCGGGTGGTAGGGGATTTTTACAGAGAAGGAAGGAGGAGGCAGTAGGTGGGTGAGAAGAAGTGAGGTGGAGAGAAACATGCTGCATGTAAATGAAGTGCTGTGTTCTCTAGAGCAGGCTCGGTGAGGCTGTTCTGCTGGCAGCAAGCGCTGTTGTTACCAGTGCTATTAAGACCAGTTAGTCCAACGAGAGAAGTCTGACTCTGAACAGCTAGTGTGCTGCTTGACCCTATCACAAGATAATATTCAGTAGCAAATGCTGTGAAGAAAGTGAATACAACAGCTTCTCTGGGGAAAAATTGGCAGGAAGGCAAGTAGAAGCAGACTGTGAGACATTTCTTACAAACTGTGCTTAGAAACCAATCTGTTCTTTTTTTTGTTCTCTGATGAAGGGATGGATTATAAATGGTACAGACAGCCTTGAGGCCTGTGATAGTACAGTATCTGCAGCTTTTCCAGTTGAAGGCTTGAAAACTCTTAATGGTTTTTATGCAAAAAAGGGTAAGAATCCATTAAAAATCTGAAAATGTTCATGTAAAAACCTTAGGCTCAAGAGCATATTTTTATTTTATGGAGGAGAAGAAGGATTGGAAGAACAAAATTCTAAATATGTTTTTACACTTCTTACCTACATTGCTTATAGTTTGATTAAGATAAATATCTAACTTTGGAGGTTTTAATATGACAGAGATCTCTCCTATGTCATCGCCACTTCAGTCTGTCCTTAAAGCACATGCAAAGTCAAACTTCCCTTACATGCAGTACACTGAATTTAGATTTTTTTTGGTGATGTCTATGTAAGAGTATATGCGTGTCTAGAAGCACAAAATGTTACCTGTGTTATGTGAGTGGTGTACACGCTCAGTGCACCAATGAATGGTCCACTCTTGTCCCACTGAGTGTGCGTGTGAACACAGTGCTCTGCTCTGTTGGTAGCCCACACTCATTCCCACAAAGTCAAGTGTTCTAACAAAATACGTGGGAGCAGGGTTGGGTATTGTGCCATGGGCCTTAATCACTCTCCCCACCAGCAGAAGCAGCCTGTGCTCCAGATGTGGTTTTTGTATGGACTCACAGCTGATGCCACTGGCTGGTGTTCTCTCCCGTGAAACCCTCTCGTTTCAGCTCTCAGGGCTGCCAGGTCCTGCCGAGAAGGAAGTCCGGAAAGACCCCGGATTCAGCCACGAAACGAGGTTTTGTTCCTTCTGCTTATCTCTCTCGTTAAAAGAACATCTTGTCTCACCGTCTTACATCAAATGTAAGGCAAACAATCTACGAAACTGATGGAAGTAGGCTGTAATGCGATGTGATTTTTGTGATAAGCCGCCTCGTCTCTCCGGGTGGATCGGTAGGCTGGGTGACAGGGCCATCTGCTGGCAGAGAGACTCCGACAGCATCCCTGAGAATTCTGCTGGGACGGTCTCTGGTTTTGGAGTGGTTAATGGCTTCATTCTAACTTCCAAACACTCGTGACTCTTCTTAAATTGTCTTTGTAAGCGGCTTCGTATCCTGTATTAATGTCTGACTTGGTAGCGGAGCTTCTAACTGTAAAGAAAGACAACTCTTTCACTATAAATTTAAGCTCCATTCAAAAGTCAAATGGGATGTTTGATCTGGGGCCAGTATTGCCTTAGATCGTGCCAAATCTTAAAATTGTGTTCTGAGGAAGTGTGAGTTTGTAGACGAATCTCTCAGATCAACGAGAAATTAATGTTAATGCTCAGCATTGATACAAAATGTATACATTAGGGATATTTTGATTAAAAATACAAATCAGATATCTTGTGAACAAACATAAAGAAGCCAAATGGTCTGTCATACTAACATTGTTAAATTTCTTTTGTCTTCAATATGGAAAAGTCTTTCGGATGTATTTTAGTTTACTTTTCTAAGTACTGTGCAATCAGTGCAGCATCTCAAACATAACAAACACGTCTAATATATGTGTGCTCGTGTTTACCCGTCTGTATGTCCAGTGTGATGACTGAAAATGCTATAGGTTATAAATCACAACTTATGGTCTATCCGTTTGCAAGTTTATAATTTATATTAAGGAATTGTATGTGAGTATAAGAATAAATTGGGTAAA
>VZSR01003049.1:2310180-2339761 GCA_013398615.1 Brachypodius melanocephalos
TGATCTTATGCAAATGAAAGAAGATCAGTCCACACTGCTTGGCATGTGTGTATTGCTGGTGTGACAGGTCACACGGTTGTCTCAAGCCTATGGCAGAGCAAGGCTAGTCCTTGTTCCAGTACTGTTTACTCTCTTAAAGCAATACCCCTGGTCACTCTTGTGATTTCAGTAAGAAATGCTATGCAGTATCTCCTTGCTGACAGAATGGCAATTTATTGTAGACTAAAATTATTCCCTGAGAATGCATTTATCTGACTGTATCTAAAAATCCGTTTGTTGTCTCTAGCATCACATACCTTCATCCCACAGAGAATGCAGGTTACTACATACTGCCTAGGGGCTGTTCACCTTTTTGACTTCTAAACAGTTTTCCACTTTTTTACTCCTTTGACAATTCAGCAAATGAAATTATGGAGATAGACTTCATTACAGGAGCTTTGACTGAAATGATTTATTGCTTACCTAGTAAACCTAGCCATAAATATAAATGATTTACAAATCCCAAAAAAGTACAAACATTGGCCAGTGACTGCTTGTAGGGCTGATGTGTAGAAATTATGTGTATGGAGGGATAACTTTTCTTCTAGCCAAAAGACTGTGCATGAGTAAAGCAACAGTATTTTATGTTTTCTGTGGATCAGGATTATTCTGGATCAAGTTCTTTTTCTGGTAGCTCATCCTGTATTTTCACTTTCAGTTTTAGTGGATGTTATTTGTTATCTGTTCTAAAAGGGTGGTAACATGGACTGCAGTATATTAGGAAGGACGGATTGGACTGTGGAGAGGAGAGAGTAATCTCCTCTTGTCTGAGAAACTTGAAAGAAAATGTCTGTGGTACTAGGAAGCCAACTGGTAACATGAGTAACATAGACAGAACTATTGAAGTTCTGACCATCAGGGTGAGATGGAAGGTCAGGTGAGGTAGTGTTTCATGTTCACATTTTTCTCCTGAAACTCTTTTGGCTAAATGTAAATGTAGTCCAGTGACTATAACTTTCTGTCAAGTTCAGCTGTGAAAAAATTGTACTGTATAAGGGAAATGGCATTTTACCTGCAAAGTCTGGTTTTGCTCCAGATTTACTGTGCTGAGTACTGGTCTCCAAGTTGTCTACACCTGCTGAAGTTCTTGTTTGCACAGTGATATTGGGCTAGTGCAAATATTAGATGTGTTTTCTGAATTTGGTGCAACAGCATCTCTTCCATGTGGCAAAGCTTTGGTAATGAAAACCTTGTTTTATCTGGATGGAAGTATGCAGGCTGTGGCCGTGGGTATTGTTTTGTTTTGTTTTGTTTTGTTTTTTTTCTGTCTTATGTTGGATGTGTGATGTACAGGATCACTATTCCTGTCAATGTACTGAGTCAGATCACTTTTTTGTGAAGGTCCACAAATTCCATAGAACTGGTTCTGAGCGGGCTATTGCAGGATGTAAGTGCAGTAAAACAAAGCCCTCCAAAGAACTGTAAAACGATTTGTCATAAATTGGACGAAATCTTACATTTGTAGTAAAGATGCAATGGAATACAATTTTGGCACTGATACCCAATCTGTTGGTTTTGTGTCTCAGCATTAGCTGGAGAGCAGGCAGCGCTCAGGTTACCGAGGGAGGGAGGGTTCGGCAGAGCCCCAGGCGGTGCCGGGGGCAGAGCCCATGATCGCTGCAGGGCTCTGGCAGCTGCTGAGGGAGAACCGAGCTGCTTCTAGAAGCGCATCAGGATGACAGCACCTTGATGCTGCCGTGCAACTCGATTTACTTTTTTGAATAGTTTTGGATGGTGGTAAACACTTTTGTACCCTTGGGTGAGCAGTTTTATTTAAGGTCCAGAAATGAAGATAAGGAGCCTCTCCTTTTACGTCTCTCTGTGGTTCCTGTTTACAGCAGTGATACTCAAAGGTGAGAATACTGCTTGCTAGCTAAATGTTGCACTGAGGTTTATTTTATTAGGACAGGATCTTGTGATCTGAGGTACCCTACACCGCTGAGCCCCAGAAGTGTTTAATTTGTTTAGTTTTACTTTGTCTCACTGATGCATAGACAATATGATCATCTCCGGGAAGCTTTGATTTGTTGGGATACCTTTTTAGTTAGGAAGATTTGCTTTGAACTCTTAATCAACCCGGAATTCGATGTGAATCACCAGAGAGAGCTGTACTCCAAAGCACTTGTTCCCTACATATTGCCACCTGGCATTTGCCCAAGTCTTGCGAGTGTGTGAGGGACTGAAATGCTGAAGTGATAATGACTCACAAATCGGCCATTTGCAAAAGCAGCGGGCGCTCCGATGATGATGATGATGATGAGGTCGGATTTGTCCCCCACAACCGAAGGGGAGGAGGATAGGTTTTGAAGGTCCAAAAGAACAGGGCCAGGTGTAAAAGAGGGTGAGCACCCATCACCAGAGATCACCACGACAAATTAACCTTTGTTTAGCAACAAGCTGGGTTGTTTTGAAGCAGATAAGGAGGACCGATAAGAAGCAGATCCTGTGAGACGGGATAATACTTTTTATCATGTGTGGTGATATCGGTCCTCTCCTTTATCTACTCTTATCCTTTCTTTCTTTTTCTTTATTTTCCGTCTGTATTTTGTGAAATGTAGTATTTTGTGCTTTCATATAGTTTCGTTTCTATAGATAATTACCGATACCATTAAGTACCTCTTTCCCATTGTTGGAATTGGTGCAACTTTTAAAATATTTTTTATAACTTTAGTCAGGGGTTTGTTCGCCTTTCCCCAGGGAGAGGGGAATTGAAGTTTCTCTTCAAAAGACTATTCATCGGGTGGGGTCTGATGAGTTTAGCATCTCCAGATGGGGAGTAGTCAGAAGGTACACAGGAAACACACGAACCTTGACGGGCATTACTCTCCCGGAGACACCCGGTCTGGGAAGAGATTGATAAGAGAACCTATTGAGCTTCTCTTGGTTCAAGAGAGTGTGGGATTGAGGAGTGAGGGCCAAATTAGTATCGGAGGTGAAAGGATAAATAATCAATAGAAGATTGATCACTAAGAATTGTGTGATTTAAGACGAGTTGAACGTGAATTCCTTTGGGGTTTCTATGTATGAATAGGTGAAGAGTTCGGTAAAGAACCATGTATGGTGGAATGATTTTCATTACCTAGCCCGGGAATGTGTGGATGAAATAATTTCTATTGCACGTCCTGCTCAGAATAATATCCTGCCCAGAATAAAGTAATGCCTAATTCTCTAATATTGAAAAATTATTGGAGAGTTTCTGTTTTTCTTGTAGTTTCAGTGACACCATTGCAACCAAATTGTTCTAAAAATAACCTGCTATACATAAATATGTGTATTTATACATAACCAGTCATTCAGTGGTGTTTCACTCTTATCCATCCCAGGGAATCCATTAAGAAGAACCTCAGTCACCCCACCTTCAGGGATGGGTTGTAACAGAGTGGTTCTGTTGTCCTTGCCTTTTGCTTGCAAAAATTTGTGAATCTGTGTAAAGATGATACAGAGGCTGCCTAGAGAAACTGTGGTGGACAGAACAGCATGAAACAGCAGAAGTGTCATTTAAAACCTCACGTTTCAGCCAATTATCATTAGTATCTAAGTCTGGATAGCAAGAAGCATGTCCAAATACACGGTTTGGAAAAGATGTTGGTGCACAGATGCATTCACACATTATGCAATTGCCAACTTTGTGAAGAAAAGCAGCTCAGACATTTTACAGGTGGTAGTTTAAAAAGAAAAAGACTAAAGAAAAAAGACAGGAATCTTACCAGTACTGCATTTGCAGGCATACCAAAAGCCATTAGCCTTGTGAGTGTGATTTCAGACCTTGCTGACTGGAAGTCAGTAATATCTGCCTGTGAAAGTCATTGGTAAAATGAAACTAATTATATTTACTTTCAAAAAGTGTAGGTATTGCTGTATGCGGAGTGTTTTTCGGTGTGAAAACTTAAACCAGCCATTCATTTGCTCCAGATGAACCCTGTCTTTATTTGAATAACTTCATCAGGTACACTTCTGTATCTGAATGGATATTCTGCCATATATGAATGATAAATATGGTTATAGCAAATACTGCTTGAAGCAGTAGAAAGAGGGTGTTTTCTGATGCTGCTCAGTGCTTAATCTAATGTACTGAACAAGTCCATGTTATCTAGCTGTAGAACCAGCCAAAGGAAAATATGCTCACATGCTGTTTAATGAACTGTTTGAAGACTACTCCAATGCTCTAAGACCAGTGGAAGACACAGATAAAGTCCTGAATGTCACCCTTCAGATCACATTGTCCCAAATTAAAGACATGGTGAGTAAAAATATAGTTCTGTTTTTCTAAAAATATTCAGGAATATGTTCGACATAAGCATTTTGTTTGGATGTAAGCCTTTTGTTTGGAGTAGGAAAAGCAGCCTTCGTTTTTGTTGTGACAACTTCAGAAATGCTTCCTCTCAGGCTGGGGGGAGGAGGTGGCCTGAGGGAGTGGGGGTCTGTCCTGCTCTTCAGCTTCTTGCACATTCTTCTCTGGTTGCAACACTTAAGGCTTCCATTATAAGTCTGGAAACTTAGAGCTGCTGAATTCTTAAAACTTCTTTTGTAGTTAGGTGTTGGTATCATGCCCTCCAGGCAAATTCTGCTGAGTTTTAAATACAGCAAATGCTTTTTCTAAGATGCAATTAATTTCTACATAAAATCCCTAAAATTAGCCTTCAGTAATTTTTATAAATATGTTTTTTTTAGATACACTTTCAAGGCAAAAGAAAATGTGTCTGGAAGGAGAAAGGAAGATTATTTTTGTGACTTCTGAATTATAATTTCAAGGCCTCGCCAAGCTCTCAAAGAATTTCTTAGCCTGAATCTGTTAGCTATTTGCTATTCTGAAGCTTACGAAAGGAAATTAGGAAGAACTGGGAGGATTAGACACTGTGATTAAAACTAGGGAGGGTGATGAGAGAAGAAGCTTTGCACAAGCAAAAGTCCAAACCAGTGATTTACCTGTACAGTGTATGGGTCTAGATGCTGTCTGAGAATTATTTTGTGGCCTGTTAGTATTCTGGCCTGTTTTGAGCACTACATCAAAGCTATATCACAAATGCTGTCTTCATCTAAGATGTGATTTTGTCACCTTCAGCTAGAAATATTTCTACATTTTTATGCAGGATGAAAGGAACCAAATTTTGTCAGCTTACTTATGGATTCGACAAAGCTGGTATGATGCATACCTCAGATGGGACAAAGATAAATATGATGGGTTGGATTCTATCAGGATTCCAAGCAATTTGGTTTGGAGACCAGATATTGTTCTATATAACAAGTGAGTGTGGCTGGAGGAAATCAGCTTGTATATTTGAGGGAGGGAGGGGGTTAAAGGAGTAACTGGCCTACAGAGTCTGAACTTTCATCTCTACCCTACCTTAGCAAGGGGCATGTTTGTTGTCTTAACATTTGTTGTTGATAATCTAAATATTTTGCTATAAAACTATAGATGAGATCTGAAAATTATGCTACACAAGAAAGCTTTTCTGAATTTTTCTGCACTGGGAATTGAATACCCTGGCTGTCTGAGGTGCTTTCTACTGATGCTCCTAGAGAACTCTGGAAGATTGTCCACCAAAAGATGATTCATAAAGGCTGCACTCCTTGTCTGGTCTCCCAGGCCAATAATGACCTGCAGATTGTTTTCATGTTTTAATGGACTGGTATCCTACTGTGTCCTGTTTGAGGTCAATTTTGAAGAAACTATGGCCAACAAATACAACATAATTTAGCAGCACTGACGTTTGGCATTCGTGGACACTTATACCTGTAAATAATGGTTAATAGTAAGTTCCTACTAAAACTCAGTGTAAATATGATTTCAGAAGCATGCTTTTAATGGTGTGAAAGGAGGCTCTTCTCCAATGCCCACCTTCTCTGGCCCACACCCTTAAGTTTTTGTCTGTCAATCCTGATTGCCATTTTTCTGTCTTTTAGGGCTGATGATGACTTTTCAGAACCAGTAAATACTAACGTGGTGCTGAGATATGACGGAAAAATCACTTGGGATGCACCTGCTATCACAAAGAGCTCTTGTGTAGTGGATGTGTCTTATTTTCCTTTTGACAGCCAGCAGTGCAACCTTACCTTTGGCTCCTGGACCTATAATGGTAATCAGGTAGACATCATCAATTCTCTTGATAGTGGTGACCTCTCTGACTTCATAGAAGATGTGGAATGGGAGATTCATGGTATGCCAGCAGTTAAGAATGTTATCACTTATGGCTGCTGCTCTGAGCCTTATCCAGATGTGACCTTCACGCTGATTTTGAAAAGGAAGTCCTCTTTCTACATATTTAATCTGTTGCTTCCTTGCATTTTGATCTCTTTCCTGGCCCCACTGGGATTCTATCTCCCTGCAGACTCTGGTGAGAAAGTGTCTCTGGGTGTTACAGTTCTTCTTGCTCTGACTGTGTTCCAGCTGATGGTTGCAGAGATCATGCCCCCATCTGAAAATGTACCTTTGATAGGTGAGCTTTACACACTTTGTCTTTGAGCATGACTTATTAATAGCAGGGCTGTATGTCAGGGAATTTTTTCGTAATTTGTGATTTCTGGGAAGAGAAATTTGCTACATTTTTGAAACACAATTAAGTACTTGAAATATGTGTGGAATTGGTATATGTATGCTGCAGTTTTTAGAAGTTATTTTGTATTTATTTTATATTATACATCAGCTAGCTATTTTATATTTATTAATTATAGTTAGATATTTAGAATTATGGTATCACATCTTGAAATAAAGCTAGTAATGGAAAACCATTTTAGAACTAATACATGAAGTATAATCAAGAGCTGTAAGCACAAGGTCAGACTGTATCAAGATATGTTTCTGTCAGATCTAGATGATTGGGTGACCTGGCTGGCCTACTCACAGTTGACTTAATATCTGACAATTGCTACGTTGGATTATAGTTCATGAGAATCTATTATGCTGAAATTTAATTTATGTCTGGGAGTTCAGAAAAGTTCATGTGCAATAAAAGGAACATAGCTTAGTCTGTTTCCTCTATTCCCACACTCTCCCTTGCCATCCTTTCCAGCTCCTTTGAAACTGGGCTCACATCACATTTGTCTGTGGCAGGTCCTGTGTCACTGCTGTCAGCCCCTGCTTTTCCTGCAGAGGCTGCAGAGCAGGGCTGGGAGCTGCCTCTCTGCGTAGGTTGGTTGGGTGGTCAGCTGTGCACTTCAGTTGCCAAAAGCAAGGGCAGAGGAGCACAGCTTGTGTTCTCTTCAGCTCTGTGCTCTGACCTCTGAGCTGGCAGCAAGCTGCTTGTGGAGACCAACAATTCTGCATATTCACTGACACGTTTGAGTGTGAAAGCATGGACCTGCTAGTGTGGGGTGCACCAATAGCTCAAAGTGTTACCATCACCGTTGTTAATACGTGAGGAAGAGGGATTTGCAAGGTTCCATAGGCATGGGCATTTTGCAGACACTTGGAAAAGAGCAAGGCTCTTGAGAAACATTCTTGAGCTGCTTTCTGAATGGATGTGTTTCAAGTAATCAGAGGTCTTAGCTTGCAAACATTTACCATGCTAATACAGTAATCACATACTCATCTGAAAAAGACATGCTAGTAACGAGTATGAAATTTTATTTTAATGGCTTTTATATTTGTTTTTAAATGGTGAAAATTTTATTTTTTTTGTTTTTAATCTCAAAATTTTAAAAAATTGAAAATTTGAAATTATGGTGATTAAAACTTTGTTTCACTTGCATTTATGCTTAACACTATGTGGTCATGCTGTTACTTCTCGTTGAATTTTTTTATTAGAGTAGCATCTTTAATATGATTTTACTTTTTGTTCTAGGAAAGTACTACATAGCAACTATGACCATGATCACAGCTTCCACTGCATTGACAATCATTATCATGAATCTCCATCATTGTGGCTCAGAAGCAAAACCTGTTCCACAGTGGGCCAAGGTGGTTATTTTGGACTATATGTCCAAAATCTTTTTTGTTTATGATGTGGGTGAAAATTGCACAAGTCCAAAAAGAGAGAAGGAAGAAGAACGTAGGTTAGAGGGGGATGATGGGTGTCAGAGGAGGCACAAAGAAGTAAGGAGTCCTCTTTCCACTAGGAATGATGACTGCAATCTCAAGGATACACTCAATGGAAATTGGAATAAAAGCTATGGAGTTCATGGTGAAAATGTTAGGGAGACTGTTAATTGCTGTTCTTGTTACAAAACGCTGATTAAAAATATCGAGTATATTGCTAATTGTGTTAGAGACCATAAAGCAAACAAGGCCAAAGGAATTGAGTGGAAAAAAGTTGCAAAAGTGATGGACAGGTTTTTCATGTGGATTTTTTTTATAATGGTGTTTTTTATGAGTGTGCTGATCATCGGGAAAGCTGCTTAACTGAAAAGAAATATGCTCCTTTTGTAAATCGGAATATTCTATGTTGGTTTGTTTAGGAGGAATTCTGTGATGGGGCTGCTTTTGAGATCTTTGTCTTGCATTCTGTAACAATAAAAAAATTGATTCTGTAGGCTGTGAAAGTGAGTTGAGACATTGCACAGCTGAGGACTTTGCTGGTGACTGTCCTTGCCTGTTGGTATGGGTATGCTGATGAGGCTGCAGGATCAGCAGTCAGTGTTCCACCTTGGTGGGTGCTGGCCATCACTTCAGGCTGTGGGGGCAGGAGCATTGCAGCAGTGGGGTTTTGTATTCACAGGGCCGCATCTCTGCACCTTGTCATTTGATCAGCCCTTTTTCTCTTCCAGGGGGAGAAAAAAAAGTGTATTTGTGACACGGTGACATTTTCTGAAGATCATCCCTTCACGGCACTGCCTTTTTTCCTTTTATTTTAGCTTGACTTGAAAACTTACATTTTTTGTAACAGCTCTCCGATCAGTGTTCCTATCATTTCATAGGCTCTACATGTCTATCTGCTGTGCCTTTAGCTTCTAATATGGTTGAGCTTACTGAATAAAGATCTTCCTCTTTATAATTTTCTGCTGCTGAATGTTACTATATCGTCACCATGACTCCAGTAAGCCAGATTCCCAGGATTTCTTCCTCTCTGAGTCAGAGTGCCCCTTTTCAGTTCTTTCTCTTGAGCCTTTCAATTCTTTCATTCTCCTGTCCTTCCTACATGTCTCATTGCCCTGGGCACTCGTGCAGGATATGCCTTTAAATGCTACTTGAGTCTGCTAAAATAGCAGGGTGTGACTTCTGTCTTCTCTCAGTGTATTTACCTACCAGTGTTCACCCTTTGTGTCCCTTGTTCACTCTTACAAGCTCTTTAATACTTAAATTTTGAACAGTTTACAGGAATGGCAAGACTGCTCTGTGCATTAATTAGCACAAAATCCTGATCTTACCGACTCATTATAGCAGTGCCATAATGAACACTCCTTGCTCAGCACCTTAGTACTTACATGTATGGGAAAATGTTTGCTGCTGACAGCACCAAAACCTCCTCTTCTGTCTGTAAATTTCTGTTAACCCTCTCAGGTGGATGGAGCTCTGGAGGATGTCTCTTGTGGTAGAGTAAGAAACCAGTGCCCCGGGCATGCCCATAGCAAATAAATTGCTTTTGCAAAGCACCCTGAACTTTGAAACCATGACATTCTAGATGCAGTGGGAGAGGCAGAATGGCATTGTAATGGATCTCAGTCAAAAGTTCATGTGATAAAACTCATTTTCATAATTGTCACAGTTAATAGGAGCATACCTGTGAATCAGTAACTTAAGAGCAAGGAGCTAAACTGGTAAAGTGATGCAGTTGTTATGCCCAAGTTTGTTAGAAGAAAGGGAATTGTTCTTTTTATTTTGATGATGTAAATGATGCATTGAATTGCTAATGGCAGGTTTTCTTTTGTGTGGAATAATTAACACTGTAAACTTATCTGGATTCTCATACATAATGCAAGCCTTAAAGTCCAGGTTTTAATGTAAAGCTAAACTGGGTGTCTAGCCAAGAATAAACTCAGTATGTGGAAAAAGTCTCAAATGTGTGCCCCATGTATTATCTGTTCCCACTCAACCAGGGTAACTCTAAGCTCCTCTGGAAGACAAGCTGTTTATTTTCATTCACTGTGCAGAAAAACGATTGCATCCATTTGCCACGTAGTTCGGGGTTTGGCACTTACACTGCCTGCTTGAGGAAACAGGTTTGCTCTTTGTTGTGGAAATAATTATTGTCTGTAAAGCTGAGCGAGTAATGTATTTAAAGATAAGGGTAAAATATGCAGAACATGAGTCTTCAGCGTGGAAAACTGATGACCAAGGGTTTACTTAAGGCTTATGGGTGGCATGAAGAGCTGCTGTTCACAGTCTCTTAAAATATAGGAACAGGGTACAGGAAATGTACACAGTGTATGGCAGTGGAGGAGTCTGTACAACATGTGATAAGGCTGAGGAACTCTTTGCAACATGATTGGTGAATGCCAAAAGATAATATGGATTTCAAGACTTAAGGGAAAAAGATAAAAGAAAAATCTATTGGCATGCTTCAAAATACAGTCACCAACATTTAAAGGAGGAACAATATTTTAGGGATACATGACTACATGTTCTTCTGGGCTCTTCATCCCACTGGTGGCACCCACTGGAGGCAGCTTCAAGATTTAGACAGTCCTTTAGTCTGACTCAGAATATCTTTCTTAGAAATTCAGATTTTGTCCACATCACTCTTTTCAAAACAAACTGCTGCAGTCATAGGCTTTCCATGTGTAAGGGAAAGCTTGCAGTCATAGGTGGATTGTGGGCCTCTATCATGCTGGTGATTTTCAGTACTCTGCATGCTTGGATGATGATGTTGAAATTATGCTTTTTGATTCCCTACTCTTTATGTGAAGATATGAATGTATAAGAAATACCCTCCTTGCAATAGTATGATTTGAAAATAGTTCTAATGATTTGAACATATTAACTACTAAATTTGCTTTTAAATTGTTATCCTTTTCTTTGGATGACCAGACATTCTCAAGTGTTTTTTTCATCCTTTATTTACAAATGATGATTTTTCTTGATCTTGAAAGAAAGACTTTCCCATTTTTAGTTCATAAGAGCCATGGATTTGACAAAAGATTGTGAGTAGCAGTTGATGAATGCCAATAGAAGCTGGTCCCTGAATTTTTGTGATGCTAGGACCCTTGAGTCACATCTTTGGACTTGATCATCGTTCAGGGTAAAAAGCATGATGTGACAGTGCATGGCCATGGTTCTGGTGACAAAGCTGACCTAAGGCCCATGCTACTGCCATGCAAGGGCTACCTGGTTTAATGCCAGCTCAGGAGTTTCTGACTGAACTGTAGGGACAGTAGCTTAGGTCTTAAAGTTTGCAGAATCAGAGAATCATTTAGTTTGGAAAAATCTCTGAGATCATCGAGTCCAACCTTTGACTGATCACTAACCTAGTTGACTAGACCATGGCACCAAGTGTGATGTCCAGTCATTTCTTGAACACCTCCAGAGATCATGACTGCATCACCTCCCTGGGCAGTTCATGCTTGACAACCTCTTCCATGAGGAAATTTCATCAAGAAGAAACTTGTTCTAAATAAGCCTTGTGTGTTAGCAGGCAGAACTGTACATGACAGCTGTAGTGCTGAGTGAGACAAGACTGTTTAATCTAATTCTATCTTGGTCTCTTCCTCTTTCCTTTGTGTGCCTCATGCTTAGATCCAGTAATCTTTGAGGAAGATGAAATCCAGGAATTATTAATAACTATGATTACAGTAACAGAAAATTAGCTACTTATGCACTGAGTAACTCTGTTTACTATGAAGGCAGCAAGGTGACTTTATATTTACTGAGGAAGACAATGATGCTGTAAAAATGCTGTCTTAGATCTGTGTGCTGCAGAGGCCTTTTAGGGATGGGCTGACAGATTCTTTTGTTGTACCATCTCTTGGCAGAGAGATCAACTCTCCTTTCTTGTACTGAGTCACTGCAGTGTTGAAATGAGGAGAAATATCAACTGTCTCTTGTGATGCCTTCACTGCTCTTTTCACAAACAGAATTACAGAGCTGCAGTGTAATGGGATGTTGGGGTGTTGAATTTTCAGCGGTACAGAAAGATTAGAAGATGGCCTTTCCTAACCTAGGAAATCTGTTTGTGTTCATGGGAATTGAAGCAAGAGGGTCCAGACTAAACAAAAAATGATCATCCTGAACAATACATGGCATTCTGAGAGAGAAGAGGTTTTCCCATGTTTAGGGAATTCGTATGTCACATTCTAAGCATCTACGTCTTTTGTCCACTGGTTAGCAAAGCTTGGTTCTCTGGCACTGCCAGGATTATGATAAGTGTCTCACAGTCACACATTTTCTCAAGAAATGCAGGAGGACGGCAAGAATTCCTAATTGTGCACCAGTCCCAATTTGAGAAGATGAAGACCTGAGTATGATTGTTTTGGAGACAGGAAAAGGAGACTATGGGGTGAAAGGCAAATCCTCTCATTCTGTTTATAAAAGCGTGAAGAATCCATCTTTTCATACAAACTTCAGTTATTCATTGAAGAAAAGAATATATTGACTCTTGTTTTCTTTCTAAAAATCTTTTCATCAGTGACAGTATATAGGATCAAAGGTGACCTCTGCAGTTTGTGTGCAGCCACCTCCTTTGTACTTGCAGGCAGAGTGAGTGACCTAGAGCTCAATTAAAGGAGGGGAGCAAGCTGAACATCTCTTTTCTCAATGTTCTCTGAAGTCTACTAAAAAGGAGAACTCTTTCTTCTTTGCTAGAGACAAGTCCAACTCTGTGTAAGGGACCAGAGGTAGTGGAGGTGTTTGTATCTAGTTTGTGCTGTGCAAATTAGGGCTTCATTGTCTCCAGACACTTTTTAAGAACTCCATTTTACCTTTGCAGTAAGGAATAACACAGACAGCAAGTACCTAGCTCAGTTTTGTTCTTATGTCTGTCTTTCTAAATACTTTTGTACATTTGATTCCCAGTCTGCAGGCCACAGACCACTGAAGACCTGCAAGGCCACCAGGAGTACACTGCACCACAAAGGTGAGTGTCTCAGGTGGTGCCTTCTGGTTACCTGGGGTGCAGGGATGGACCTTGGTAGTGAACTAAGTCATGCTCAGTTACACGAGTTGCTTTGTCTGGCCATGACAGTACTCTGTGTCCTGTCAGGTGCAGTTCTAGCTATTGCGGTTGAGAAGGCAATCCAGAGGTACCTCAGCATCAGGATGAAATACAACTCTAACAGCAGAGGGTGGGATGTAAGCTTATGGGGAGCAGAGCAGGGTGGAAAATACGCTCTGTGAAAAAGCTGGCATCTGGAACTGCTGTGGTCTCTTCTTGGGTGCTCCTGCTTCAGAGTAGAAGTCCATCTAGTGAATATCTAGAAAATGCAAAGTGAGATTAAAAAGGGGCATCTGCAATTTCAAGCAGGGTTTTTGTTCTACTTTCTGAAGACATTTATTTAAAAAGTAGTCCAGTACTACCTTTTAAGTAACCCATTTAGGATTATGGACTTTTCTGGGGAGCAAGTATTATTTTTTCCCTCTGCCATTATCATGTTCTGTGTCTTGAATTCACACAGCTACTCACAATAGATCTTTATCCCTATTTTAAAAGAACTTGAAACAGATTTTTGTACGTCATAATTTTTATTCATACCACTCTTCACTTAACAAAATTTTAAATATGGTGTTGGGAGTGCTGGGGAGACTGCACACCACAACCTTTCCTACATTTCACTTTGGTTTGAAGAATGCACTAGTTTTCATTAATTTAAACTCAATGATAGAGATGGCGAAAGAAGTGTGGAGCAAAAAAATCACATGCTTTAAAAAAGATTACTTAAACCTAACCCAGCTTCTTGTAGGCAGAATGTTTCAGTGAATAAAAATATTAAACTGGATTCACTGGCTATTTGCTTGCTATGTGTCTGTCTCCACTAACAGACAGTTTGATTAATTGCAGTCTTAAATACTGTATAATCAAATCACATTCTTCTTTTGTTTGCTTTTGAATTCTCCATCAGCATGCTTAACAACAAGTTAGCAGGACATTTTTTGGGACAATATATATACAAAGAATGATACTATCATTAATGCACACATTTGCATGTTTATGTTAGAGTGCCATAGATAGGGAATAGATCTGCCTCTTTTATTCATTCTGTGCTTTGAGTTCTAGCTGAGCACTATCAAGCTGCTCCTGACATTTCAGTGACAAGAGTGCCTTTTTTTTAATGTTTCACTGTAGCAAAAGTGTACCCTAATAATAAAGTTGAATAGATGGTAAAGAAATCTGTAGTAGTCTGGAGTGGTCTCCAGAAGCTAGAAAAGACCTTTACAGAGAAAGCATTTGGCTCGAATGTGGAGTCCATGTTCAGCGGGGATGAAAGTTTTGGGTTGACTTGCATAGGACCACAATTGGTTAGAGGATGGCAGCAGACACAGCTGTGTTGCCAAATAACGCTACAGAATATTAGCAAAATGAAGAAGAGGAAAGAGATGGGAAAAGCTAACTAAACATGAAGTGAAAAACATAAAATTACTGAGACTATTGTTCAGCACCTGTGAGTTCACTGGAGCACATTCAAGCCGCGGGATAGCTACTTTCATTTTACATGTCCCATTCACTGGCCAGGCTGTGTCCAGGGCTGGACTGCTGGCAACCCTGGGGCTGCATCATAGCAGTGGGTCTGTTGTGAGGTAAGGGGTTACTGTGTCAGTCCAGGACAAGGGTGCCAGCTTACCCCAAATCATGACGATGTGTCCAAGCCTTCACTAGCTGGATGGACTGGTGAGACCCTGAGAACCCACTGTCATCACCTGCTGGTAAAGCAGTTCCACTTCATCTCTCTGCTCAGTTCCCAAAAGTGTCTGGTGGCCTTCAGTATGAAGATTGTCACTCACACGGTCTCGAAGGTTGGCTTTCTCTGGGTACTTCATAGCACTGAGTTCCTTCTGGCACCATGATTATTCAAATAATTTTCTGTCCAGCTCACCCACTTTCTCACAGAAAGCTGGTAACTTCCTCCACACAGCTGTTACAGGTGTGTTTTCCTGTCCTGCAGGTTGTGCCTAATTTTGATTAGCATTTTAATATTCTAGGTGAATGCCAGCAAGGTATCTGTGGTGAATGAAACTTCCGTTGCTTTTTTAACATAGCTGAAAACAGAATGGTGGTCACAAGGTAATCTCTTTTCTCATAGTTAAAGGATAAGAGTTTATGAAAAACTTCATGAAAAAGGCTTAACACAAACATCCCAAACCCAAGGGTGAACTGGCTTCTCACTCCCTTGCTCTGAAACAGTAGTGGAGGACAGAAGACCTCAGGGCTATGCTGCTTAGGTATGGGCAAACCTTAGTCACCTTCAGGTGCAGTGCCTCAGTTCTGCTTTGGAATGCTGTGTTCACTATCCTGCAGAGGCTGTTTGACCTGCAACAAAGAGCATTCTCCACACCACGGTTCCAAGTGAACTGGATAAGTGTGTTATTTGGGACAGCGCCCTTGAGCTGCATGAATTCTCAGCGGTGCTTCAAGCCAGCAAGTTTTCTGTCTCTAGGAGCATTATACTGGGACCCTGCATTCCTGAGGGACGAGCAGCAAACCAGTCTGGGGGTCCTGAGCTTAGAGGAATGGTAGAGAGGTGAAGGGTGTTGGAAAGAATAAGTCCAGGGCCCAAGTGTCCCTGCTGTGTAAGCATCTTGCAAAACGTCCTGAGAAGTTAGTTCCTCACCTTAATCCCGAGACCTCTAGGGGTCATACAAGGGCTGTTTTGGTTGCTGGGGTGCTTCAAGGCCATGCTTGTAGGCAATTTTTTAAAGAAAAAAAAGCCACTCTTATGCCTAAATGTGCTGTTTTCTCCACGAGACAACAAGTGATGTAGCCTTGGTAGCACAGCTGTTCATGTTAATCCTTTATTACGGGCTAAGTAAATGAACAGTTGTATCCTATGGGTAAGTGCAAAGATTGCTATTCTCAAAGGCTGCTTCATTACTTCCTCAGAAGCTGTGCTCTAATTTATAGTGCAGTTCAGGGGCTAACAGTCTTTGGAATAGAGCTGATTTGATGTAGGCTCTTAGACCTCGAAATACTGCAGGCTGAAGGTTTCAGTGAGGTTGGAGTGGAGCAGTGGAGCAGTGGAGCAGTGGAGGTTGGTCCCTACACTTGGTCAGGATAGTCTGGTAGATTGCTGGGATTAAGAGAAAATGGCAGCTGGAGACATTGGGAGTTATGACAGGAGGAAGCTGAGCCCTTGGCCAGGTTGTGGAAGTAATTTTCTCCATAAGAGCCCTCACAAAGCTGTGGTTTGCACTGGTAGCTAGAAAAGTGTGGCTAACACCCCAGAGCTTTGGCTGCTGCTGAGCAGTGCTTCACTGCATCAAGTCTGTCTCTCCAACATGCCCCTTGCCAGGGAGGCTGGAGCTGGGCATGATTTTGGGAAAGGACACAGCCAGAACAGCTGACCTACTGATCAAAGGGTATTCCATAACACAAGACATCTGCTCATCCATAAAAGTTATGAAAAAGGAGGAAGGGAGGATGGTAGGGAGAAAGTGGGGAATCTTTCTTCCATAGCAACTGCCATGCATACTGAAACCCTACTTCCCAGGAGGAAGCTGGACGTCATCTCCTGATGGGAAGTAGAGAATAAGTTTTTTTGTTCTCTTTGCTTCCACACATAGCCTTTGCTTTTGCTTTATTAAACTGCCTTTATCCTGATCCATGAGGGTTTTTTTTCCATCCTATTTTCTCCTTCCCTCTTCTGCTGAGGAGGGGAATAATAAGAGTGACTTAGTGGGCACCTGGTGTCCAGTGAGGTTTAACCCACCATACCAACTTAAACTTTCATTGTTTAATCATGGTTTAACTTTAAACATAATCAACATAACCATCCTCTGGAGGATTCCTGGAGGGTAGAGACTTGCAACTGCTCCTGTGAGGTAATAGATGCAGTAAGACTGTGTTGGAGGTAATTTGGTCCAGTTCAAGAGACCCAGATCACTTTAACTGCTGCCCGCGCCTGGCTTACACTCTAACCTTCCCCCATGACACTGTTTCCATTGTGCCTGCTTATGTGCTTTGTAGGTGATCCTCTTGAGCCCAGACAGGCAGGGGACTCCTTTCCCTTCCCTCTCCATCCCAGAGGGACTCATACCTGAAGTTGTCTGTGCACATGGCAGAGGTGGGGAGGCAGTGCTGCTGAGCAGGCAGAATGGCTGCAGGCACTACCAGGCTCTGTCACCAGTCTAGCTGTATTTGCTTGAACGGTGATATGACCAGCTTGGGGGCAAGGACTGCATCTCGTGCAGCAGCAAAACTTCAGTCGCTGTTCACATCCACTGTGCTGCCACTGTGACTGTTACATTGCTCTTTTGTAACTCGTATTTTCTTTAAAAAGACTACAAACAGAAAAAATAGCTGGAACAAGAAGGTAGATGTTAATCAGGCCTGTATCAATATTGCCTTAAATCCATTAAATACACAAAGCCCTGCCTATAGAGAAGGAACATGGCACAATTACTGATTTCAGAAATTCCTGTCCATATTGGACCTCAGAAAAGTTACAAGCAATGAACTCAAAACAAGGAAACCTTGTGGGGATGCAGTGGGACCCTAAAATTGCAGGTTTTGCACATAGATGATAGGGCTTTATCACAGACTGGAGAGAACCAATGGGCAGATCTTCAGTGGTGTGTCATCTAGTTTTAATGAGATGCTTATTTAAAGGTGAGGCAATAAAGTATTATTATAGCTCTGGGCCATGGTGCTGCTGCTGCTTGTCTTGCTCTGACTGAGGCCTGCTATTGTGGCTTGTATATCAGCAAGCAATCTATGTTTTTTTTCTTTAGCAGGATGTATGAATAAATTGCTCTAGATGGGGGTGAACACAAGACAGAACAGAATGATACTGTTTCTTTTCATTGCCTGCTTCACTGTGTTTAGTGGGGGTGCTTAGCTAGGACACTGTGTATTGGTAGTGATATCCCAATTCCTTTTATGTAATGACTGTAACTTTTTTTCTTTCAAAATTAAGCATCTCTTGACAAATTTGGAGATGACATTTGTCGAAGTAGAGCATTGTGCTAGAATAGCTGCTTTGGTTAAGCTCTGGGTCCTGCTGAGATGCTTCATGCCCTGGTAGCAGGACCACCACTTTGGAATTATCCCACAAGTGTGGCAGGCTTTGGTACAGCTCGGCAGTTCTCAGTGTCGACCCTTCAGGTGCACCCAGGCATTACTGCTGAATAAACAAACACAGGCAATTTCTATTACAGAGATAAAGATTTCTCTTAAAATGGACTAAATCTGTAAGGAAATGGAATAGAGGCTTCATTTAGTCCAGAAAGAGCTGTAGTGGGGAGTGTGTGCTGAACAAAACACAGCTCTGTTAGAATTTTCTGACTTTTTACCTGGTACGTGAGCCTCCCCTCTTTTTATTGCTCCTATGGATCATGCTGTCTCACTGTAAGTAAGATCTCTCCAAAGAGCTGCTTTATCTATACCAGGTAATTCACCTAATTGCATGCTATTGAAAGAAAAGGTTTTACTCTGGTAGGGAGCTAGAAGTTCCAAGGTTCATGGCAAAACTAAGAGGAAAAAGTATCTTATCAAAGATCTATACAATCACTTGTAGTTTGCTTTTGTTCTCTTCAATACTGTCCAACAACTCTGGATCCCATGTGAAATAAATGGGTTTACTTTTATGACCTCAGAATACAACAACTGGTGTTTTGCATACCTCTTCTGAGATCAATGCTAATTCCTTTTGCTGCTGTTGGTGGATGTTGCACAGCCTAGCTTCTGTTTTGGCTTTTTTACTTTCAACCTTGCTGGGGTAAATGCCAGAGGTTTATTACATGCTCTCTGTCTGGGTTAATTTTTTTTGGCCTCTGAATCTGCTAATTGCCACTTGTAAATTTTCCTGGTGGTAAAGGTCACAAAGATAACTTGGCCTCATAGCTTAACCTCTTGGCACATCTCAGGTTATGAAAGGCAGTGTTGAAGTCTGCTGATTAAATTAATTGCTCTTCTGAGGTTTCATCATAAAGAAAAGCTCTTTTGCCTTTGTAGTTCACTTCCATCCAGTTTTTTGCATCATATCTCAGAGCTGGGTTAGGAACCTCTAATTTTACTGGAGCACAATCAGATGGTAGAAAGAGCTTATGTTTGTCAAACATAAACCTGATCCTGAACTATGTCTTGCATAGATGCCTTCTTCTGCTTCATAAGATTGGAAGGCACGCTGCTGCTTTTGCTTTCCCTCTAAACTTTCTGCCTTTGCTAGGAACACTTCTGGGTTGATGAAGCTGGAACAAAGCCTGAGAATAAAGCAACAGTGTTTTGGTGTCTAAAGCCACACAAACCAGCACTCAAGGTTCACTCTAGCCCCTGCAGAAAACTCGCTCATGAAAGTGTGTGCTTCTGAATGTAAGGTACACTTTCCAAAGCTATGCCTGACTGCAAATAGGGGATCTGGTGCCCTAAACTAACCTATTCCTGTTTGAGGGAACCAGGAGCAAGCTAGCACCAGGATGTTGTCACAGAAAGCTGGTCTCTCACTGTTCCTTACATCCGGCACTCCTGGTTAGCCTTTGCTCTCTTGTCCTGAAATGCACAGGGCCATCTCTGCTGCTGTTCCTGACAGTCACACTGCCAGAGTCCAGCAGGGTGGGGACAGCTGGGTTCATACCAGATCATGTAGAATAGCCCTTTGTGTGAGCTGTTGGGGAGGATGTGTTAAAGCAAATGCACCTGTCCCTTCTGAGTGTTGTCCCCTCCTGCTTTTCTTTGCCAATGTGGTCCTTACTATGTTTTATCACTGGGTACAGCATAGCAAAGATGGCACTTCAGCTCTTCTGGAGTTGTTGGAGTATAGCTGATTGTGGTGATGTGCTGACACTTACTGCAGCTTAGAAAGCTCCCCAGAGCCACTGCAGCAGAGAAGGCCACTGCCTGCAGAGGTTATCAACCCAGGAAAGCCCCAAATATTTCCTTCTTGTTGTCTGGGGTCCATATGGACTAACATTTCAGTCTTGCCTTTCCTACCAAGATCAACTTCAAGGCAGGTGCAGCAAAGCCACTGTGGTACCCTAAAATGTAGATTATAAGTTTTAAAATAGGCAATAAAGTATACATATGGCTACATAAATCACAAGGCAAGATATAATCATTGCATTTATAGAATTATAGAATGGTTTGGGTTGGAAAGGACATAAAAGATCATCTACTTCCAAACCCCTGCCATGGGTAGAGGTACCTTTCACTAGACCAGGTTGCTCAAGTTCCTATCAAACATGGTCTTGAACCTTTCCAGGGATGGGTCATTCACAATTTCTCTGGGCAACCTGTTTCTGTGAGTCACCATCCTCATAGTGAAGAATTTCTTCCTAATACCTAATTTAAATTTACCCTTTGCCAGTTCAAGGCTATTCCCCCTTTTCCTGTCACTACATGCCCTTGTGAAAAGTCCCTCTCCAGCTCTCTAGCTCATCCAATTCCCAGTGCTGAGCCCCAGCTCAGGCAGAGAGGCTGGGGCCGGGGTGCTGCAGCTGCCTGAACACCCCTGGCTGCTCTTCTCCATGCAAGTCCAAGCCTTTGGGCGTTTTGCAGAGCATTTGGAGAAGAAATGCACACTATAACATCTGTGTTCTGTTGTACTGGGGAAAAACTGATTTTAGCTGTTTTCCCGTGCTTTTGCTGGATTATGTTTTAGCACAGAATTTATGAATGCAATAATTAAATGTACTTTTGAAGCAGTTTTCTGGTACTTCACTGTAGTGAAAGTAAGGGCAGCTTTAGAAAAACAGGGCCCTCCAAGCAAGATCTAAAGGCAACATTCAAAATTATTCTTAAGATGCTTTTGCCTTCTCTTTCCAGAACATCCAGTCCTCATGTTTCCTCCTTTTTCACTTAGTCACTGTGCTTCATTTTTCCAAAGCCCATCTTCATAGCTCCCCTGCTCTATCACTTCCCAACTTGGAAATAATTTGCTGCATGTTCTTGTACTTGATCTTGGATACATGAGATTCCCAGCTGGAGCCAGACTTTGTTGCCCCTTGTGCACACGACATATTTGATACATTAGCAGCACTATGTCCATTACATCTGCTGCATTTCTGCCAGATGTTAGGCTATATTCCCAACCAGTGTGGTGTTTGGGCATGATCTGAATAGCCTGAACCCCTATGGCAACCCCTGGCACTGAAGTTGCCACATACCTGCCAACACAATTAGCTTTCTGCAATATTGGGGCTGTTGTAAGCTTTATTTGTTCCTGTGGACAGAGTGTGTCTGCTGTTTCTCAATGTGCTTATCGTGAATGGCCTCGTGGAAAGTGGCTTTTTTGTCCATAACTTCTTCCTTAAAATCAATGATAGCAAATACCAACATTTTCAGAAACGCTCAAGATGAGATTTTCAAGGGCACATTGCTCTAAACTGAGTTTAGTGCCTCAAAAACCGAGACAGAATGAGGGCTAAATCTTGAGAACTGCAGAGGAAATGCTGCTAGATGGGTAAGCATGTCAGAGTAACTACCACAGTCTCCAGAGGTGGATGTTCCTTCCCACCTTCCCCACAATGAAACATTATTCTCCTTCTGAATTTCAGGCCCAGGAAAGTCATGTATAGTTTAAATGGAAGTAATGACAGGACGGTAAAGGGAGTGTACAGAGTACCTATGCAAAATAAAAAGGAACGATGTCTTGGTTGAGCTTCCATCTGTTTTATTTGAGAGGGAGAGTACTTGTGTGTTGACAGTTACTAAATAAACAGAGAACATGTTCGTCTGCAGAAATCCCCCAAGCTGGAACTGCCTGGAGGCTGAAGGGATGCTGGGAAGCAGTAGATAAACTTGTCCTGTTCTTTCTCTTCCCTGGTTATTGACTTCTGACAGTGGTGCACACTAAATCTTGGGCTAAATGGATCCTGCATCAGACTCAGCACAGATACCCACAAATTCTAACTGTGCAGCTGCTAAAGAGATGGAAAGGTCTTCCTGGGAGTTAATATATTTCCTCCTAGGCTGTAAAAGGTGGAGAAGCAAATCCATCACTCTGCTTCTTCTCCACTGCTCCTCTTGGGCTACTCTGAAATACCATCTTCCCTCCTACCATTTCTTTTAGTAACAAACAAGCTGAGTACATTCAAACTGCTTTGCAGTTTGGGCTGAGCAAATGTAGAAACAAGAATTTACAGTAGTCACAGTTGTCTCTGTTCTGGCAGAGAGCCCCCACAGTGCACTGGACCAGAACAGCCAATGCATGAGGCTCCTTATACTGGGAATGTCCAACCAAAAATCAAAATTTCACACAAGCAGTCACTTTGGCAACAGCCTGCTAGCAAGCTGTCATCTAGCAAGCTGCCAGGGTAACTCTTTACCGAGTGAGGAGGTGTTGGCAGCTTAAACCCATGGGAGCAGAAGTGATGGGTCAGGGCTGCAGTACGGGGGCTGACGCTACGGCTGCCCAATGCAGCACTGCTCACTCAGCGTGTCTGTCCTGTTTGGGATGCAGCTCAAGTGGATGCCTCTGAACAGCTTTTTGGCAGAAATTTTACAATGATTTGCCCAGCTCTATCATTTGTATCATAGTTCCTGTATCAGCTCATCCTTGTTACTGAGCGTTTAATGTCAATTTAAACGTATCTATTTCTAGCTTTCATCAGTTTGAGCCTCTTATGCCATCTGCTAGATGTCCAAAAGTTGCTTTCTTACTAGAAAATTGTGTTCTGCTATATTTACCCTTCAATCAGAGATATTAACTCGTTTGGACCCATTTTTTATTTTTGATCAATAGATCCCATAACAGTCATGGAAAGCTTTTGTTCTTTCTGATCAAAGTGGAAAAGTAAAATGTAGAGAATCACCTCCATTTTCCTTAGCATTCCTCTGCTTTTTGAAAAGAAGAGCCCCTTTCTCCTTATCCTGTATTTTCTCTCTTCTCCACCCTCTTAAGCTTCATCTACTATTAAATCTTATCTTTTGGGTTGCCATTATCTTCTTGGAATGAGCAAAGCCCTAATTACATTGAATTTCTATATTAATAAATACCAGGTAACAGCTCCTTAGCCTGCCCTGCCATTTCTGGAGTGAAATAGCTGCTTGCATAAAGCTGCCTTTTGTTTTCCTTGTTGACCTCTTGCAGGTTTTTCCACTCTGCCTTCACTTTTTTTTTCTTCCCCCTTCTGATTTCATTAGAAGAGAAGCTTTCATCTTTTGTTTTGGGAGGTGTGTGTTTCCATGCACACTCGTGTGCTGGCCCTTTTGTGTTGCTTTCACATCAAACTCAACAAAAGAAGAAAAATTAAAGGGAACAAGACCTGAGACCTCTAAGCCCTGTCCAACCCTGTGACACTGTCCTGCTCATCATACTGAGGCTGTAATGTCAGACTGCAAGGAAAAGGAGTCTGGAACAACATCTAGACAGATTTTTGTCAGATGATGATTATACTTCCACCCCTTCTACTCATTATGGGGCTTATTGATTGACGAATTAATAAATAGCCAGGAAACAACTAATGAAAAAAAAAAAAAAAAAATTACTGTACTGGTAAGACTGGAATCAACAATGGGAAAACATGGAGAGATTCTTAGAAAGCCTGTCAAGCTTAATTTATAATAATGCCTCTAAGTTTATAACTGAAGTATCAGAAAGTTGTTCTGAAATACCATTTTAGCAGGCATATTCTCTTTTTTCCCTAGCATAACATGTGGTGCTAGGATGTCTTAGTAATCTCTTCTTAAAGACTTGACATAAAAAATAGAAAGATATTGAGTTGTGTGTATAGAAGACTATTGCATGTGATCCCTTATCTTAGACAGTCTGTTCCAGGGTGTTCCCAAGTTCTATCAAAGTCAAATCCTGAAATGCTTCTTGGTAGGAATTTTCCACGGTTGTGGTAAGATGAGAAGAATATACCTCTGCGCAGGTGCAGTCTGATATACCGGTCAAATCAGACCCACAGAGGAGTGATGCCAAGGAAGCCTGTTCATCCTTTGTTTTTCATTAATATTTTTGTCTGTTCCCTCTTACAGGCAGCATAGCCTCTGTGGATCACAACAGCCAGGTCAGGTCTCACAGCTTTTCCTTTTGCAGACATGAAAATCCATTTCTCGAGTGAACTGGAGGCGAACCTCTTTAAGGCGAGCAGTGGCTGTGGTGTGTGTGGAAGCACCGCCGTCGTTGGGATGCTGAGACCCATGGCAGGAGCGAGCTGTGGGAGCAGGAGAGCTGCCAGTTAATAAAAAAGGCTCATAGCAAAAAGTATTGGGGCTGAGCATCAGAAGTAGCCTGACAGGCAGAGTCACAGTGCGTTGTGGCGTTGCCCAATTTCATGTACGAGATGTTTTCTGTGCCAAAGGTGGGGCTTTCACATCTCTCTGCCATGCCGTGCCTACCTGCCAGGGCATTGCTAGGTGTGCTTCTGCTGCTGTGCCCTCACCATCGCCCTGTGGATGCAGGCAGGCTGAGACGGGAGCAGATGCTGGGCTGATCCTGCAGAACTGCCTTGGGCTGCACAGCTCACCCCTCTGCCTCCTGCCTGTGCCAGGGCGATGGTTCCTGTGGGGACGTGGCAGACCGCACCAGGGAGCCGAGCCTGGTTAAACACAAGCCCTCGCTCCTCCCTTTGGCCCATCCTGGCCAGTGGGGGCTGGTGGAGCCGGACCGGGGCTGGTTACAGCAGCGGTTCTCCGGGGCTGGTTACAGGTGCTGGGAGTGCGTGCCTCACCTGCCGCTGCTCTGGGCTGGTCAAAGCTGAGCCAGGTCCAGTCTGGAAACCTGGATGCCATTCCCTTGTAACACCTGAGACGAAAAGCCCTGCTTAGCCTATACCAATTAGTCTTAGTCCAGCTGGAAGGTTCCAGGAGATTGCAGCAGTGCCTTTACAAAGGTAGTTTTCATCTTTAGCTGTTATCACGCTTAGGCCAACATTTCCATGGATTGAGCGGACTGCAACAAAAAGCTGTTTAAATAATGTAATGAGACTAATGTTGCGCTAAAGAAGATATTGGTATGTGTTAGCATGTGGGAGTGAAGCCAAACAAACAAAAAACAAAAGCAAAAAGCCACAGTTCTCAGAAATCAGCAGGCACGCCACCCTTGGTGCTGAAGAAGACAATCTCCAGTGCCTGGCACTCTGCCAACTGCACCCCTCAGGCATTTGAGGTCAGTTCTCTGTGCTAACAGGAAAATCAGAGTGTACCCTCTGGACTCTGCCAGAGCAAGACATGGGCTCAGTCTGCAGAGTTTCTTGAACGTCTTCTGTCCCCATTTAGATTTTCCCAGTCTGTGTCCTTATCTCAGCTGACAATGCTGACTAAACATTGCATTTCCCAAGGATCGTCCTCTACTCATAACCTCACCTACTGTGTCTCAGGGGCCAAGCTGCATCACTTCATGGCTGCATGCTGCTCCCTGGGGATGCTCCATCAGGAGGGAGTTGCTGAGTGTATCCTGGCATCTCCACACATTCTTGGAGCATGCTCCTGATCCAGGATGGTGGCAGACCTGTGCCTCTGGTTGGTCTGAACTGGCTTTCCCTATCACAATATAACAGAGTGTGCAGCTCACCAAACACTCAGCTGTCATTTCAACAGTTTGTGATATTCTGGAGATGGAGCAGGCATTATAGCAATTGCTGCTGCTTTATCTCAAAACACAGTTGGCTTTCAGGAAGTTGTTATCCATAGTCTGGTTGCAAAAGCAAATGGTGGGCAATCCTTACCTGTGATGAACTGACATGTCCCTAAATGCTACAGCCAGGGAGAAACAGTGAAGCTCACTGAGAATTTACAAGGTAGGGAAGAGTATTTGTTCACAAACAGCTGCCCTGTCCCAGCCTTACCTGTGTTAAACCACTCTGTAATGTTTTTTTCTCTCTTGTGGACAAATCATTTACTGTAATTTAATGATCACAACCACATGAAATTCACTTCCTTATGTTGAGAAAAAAAAAAAAAGACAAGAAAAATAGGATTAAATATCTCAGTTTATCTTTCCACATAGGTCACATGGCCAAAGTTGATTGTAAAATGTTGAAATACTAGTTTGAGGTGTAGCCGGTGCCAAGTGTTGTACACTTCCGTGTTCTCCCTCCCCTCCTATTGCTCACAAAGATGTCACAGAAAGACAAGGAAGTTAATTTTCTCAGGAGGCAGATTTTTTTTGTTTAATGTCAATTTAAAGTACAATTTATTATCCTTAAACCTAACCCTTTTAAACCTCAATGCTCTCCTATTCCCAAATCCAAAAGGAACAGCCTGAAAAAAACTTGTACAAAAGCTGAAGCATGTAACAAAGTTACTTAATCTCAGAGTGTCTCAAAACTCTACACATTCTGTGAGGAGTGGGTCCAGAAACGTAAGGTGAGACCCTCCTGCACCATGCAGCCTTTTGTGAAAAGAGCAGTGCAGATCCCCATGTTTTTGGGGTGTTTACACACCCAGGCAGGGGGCTCAGGCAAGGTGAGGTGGCTGAACCTGGTGAACACCTGCCTGGCTGAGGAGATTGGTGGTTTGAATCAGCATTTGGGAATTTGGCTCCTGAGGGTGGTGGAGTTTGGAGCTCGGAGACAGTACAGTGCCATACAAGACATGATTTTTCTTCCCAGCTGCAAATTATGGCAGACTTCCATGGTTTCTTTTTCCATGAGCAGCAGCTTTTGTTCACTGTGGTGGAAGCAGCTTCAGTGTTCTGCCAAGCTCTTGTAAGCTGCCCCATTGCAGCCTGGATGCCAGCATTGCTGCTGCTGACTAGGGTTGTGTCCCTCTGTGTCCTGCATAAAGGTGAGCCAAGGGATCCATCCTGGAGTGAAGCCAGTCTTTAAGGGAATACTTAGTTTATCCATGTGGCTGGAAAGCCTCCTGCAAGGGACAGCATCGGAAAAGTCAAAGACTCGAGAAATTAAGGATTCCCTGTGTACAGCCAATGCATGCGTAACAAGTTTAATAAGTAATCCCTTGTCAGTGCATGCCCTTTGGAGTGGCTGTAAGACAACTTGGTCCTTAACTTACAGATTTGAGTGAGAATTGCTTATTGTAGTTATTGCTTCAAAGGTTTGGAACAAAGGACCTGCTCTAAGGGTAGGCTGTTTTACCTCTGACTGACTTAAGTGCATTTTTCTCTCTGCTGGTTAGCTTGAGGTCACTTCTGTGGGTTGTGTAGGCTGTTTGCAGGGGTTTATTTCATGCTTCATGAAAATCTTCAGGCTTACCTGTGGCTTCCTGCTTCCCACCAGTGCTCAGATTGCAGGCAGTGGCTGAGCTAATGATGAGCTTCTGTGACATTGCAAAAACATGGAAGGATGGGCTCAAAGTGCAACCTGTCTGGCAAAAATTATGTGTGTGTGTTTGGAAAGAGCTGGGGGAAAAAAAGAACAAAAGCATATTTTTCTTCACAGTACGATGGTGTCATCCAAAACATGAAAAGTGACCCAGCTTCCTCCAGGGCAGCCACCACCCCACGAACCAGTTGCATGCAGAAGTGCAGGAACAGTCAGGGGAACTACCAGCCCACAACCCAGGTTTGTGATCATGCATCTTCAGATGCCCTGGGGCCCACAACCCAGGTTTGTGGTCATGCATCTTCAGATGCCCTGGAGAAAGGGGGCTGTGGGGAGCCCTGGTCAGAGGAGGTGAAGCCCTGGGGCCCACGGTGGGGCAGAGTTTTAATTTTCACAGTCTGTTAGATGGAGGCATCTGACAACTGACAAAGCCTGTTTAGAGAAAGAGACAAAGACATTTGACACTGTGTTGGGAAGACACAGGCATTTGGTACATGTGGGACAAAGCTGAGCACACCTGAGCACTTTTCCCTGTGATGTTTTCTGGTGCAGACCTTGACTGGTCACCTCACACATCCAGAGTTTGCAGTTTTGCCTGAGTGAGGACTGTGAGACAGAACTTCTATCTTCTTTCATTAGGAACTAAGTAAACTCCAATTCTTGTCTTCTGGCTAGAGGAAAAAAATCTGATCTAATTCATCAGCTTGACAGAAAATATTTCATGTGAAAGTACTTCTACAGTACCAAATTTCTAAAACTTTCCATAGTCTTTGTCCTCTTTGGCAACTTGAACAATCATAATTGCATGGCACAGCCTGTCTTTGTGCCAAAAGGGAAGGACTTGGTGCCACAAAACTACCTTCTTTTATTCCCTAGCTTGCAGCTTCTCCCTGCCGCACCATTCTGAACATTTTGCTGCCAGGCAGGACTTGGCTCTAAAACCCAGTCGAATGTGATTCAGCATTTAATTGACACACTGGAGCATAAAACCTGGCTTTTGCTGGCTTTTAGATGCACAGCAGAGGTAGTTTCTCTTGTTACAGTGTAGGTCGTGGGTTTATTTATTTTACAAGTCAGCATGATGGGCCAGTTTTTGATTGGCATCCAGGGAGCAGAGATTTGTGTAAGTGCTCAGGACTCATCCAGACCAGAATTGTTACGGGTGTAACACCAGCCACAGAGAAGGAAATGAAGCACTGCATCCACCTTTTTGTATGTATGAAAAATGCATGTATTTTGCACATGCTCTGAGTGTTTGTATAAATGAGATGTTGCCATATCAGAGTGGTGCACTTCAGTTTCTTCTAAATCTGCTCATATAATAGTTGTACCTGGATGGTGTTTCCTAAAGAAAGCTCAAGCTGGTTTTTAGCATGGTTTTTAAGATGATACCAGCCAGGGAAGAGCACATCTGCTCTTCAAGACCATGAAGAAAGACATTCAGAAAGGAAATGGGATCACCTTGGCAGCATTGTGAGTTGTCACAGTGCCCAAGGCCTCAGCAGAACTCTGACATTCCCAAGGCAGCAAGGTCATCTTGAAAGCACAATTGCATTTCTCTGGCATTGTTTATGTTAATATCCTGAGAATGACTTGCATATTTCAACCTCACAATGAGTTAATCATTAATTAAGATCTTACAAAACTGAAGACAGAAATCAGCAGTCTAGAAAAATAAAAAAAATTATCTCGTAAAGCGTATGTTTAGAAAAAGTAGTGTAGATTAATTCTAACCTTGAGTAGCTTGGATAAAGGGAAAAAGGAAAGAGTAGAACACATTTCAATATGGCACAGTTCATCTCATTTGGAAAACATTGCTTTTTGTGAAGGTCATGCCTCATGTTTAAACATTTATAAAAGGCTGTGGTTTGCTGGTGGTTTCTTTCTCATCCAAGTGAATTATGGAATCATTAAGGTTGGAAAATACCTTTGAATTCATCAAATCCTGCTAACCTAGCACTGCCACGTTCACTAGTAAACCCTGTCCCCAGGTGCCACACCCGTAAGCTATTTTAACACTACCAGAGGATGGTGATTCCACCACTTCCTTGGGCAGCCTTTCCAGTGCTTGACCACCCTTTCAGTGAGGAAATTTTTCCTTATATCCAATCTAAATCTCGCCTGGCACATTTTCAGGCCATTTCATCTTGTCCTATCACTTGTTACTTGGGAGAAGAGACCAATCCCCACCTGGTTACAATCTCCTTTCAGGCAATTGTGGAGAGTGATCAAGTCTCCTGTAAGCCTCCTTTTCTCCAGGATAAATACCCCCAGCTCCCTCAGCTGCTCCTCATAAGCCTTCTGCTCCAGACCCTTCCCCAGCTCTGTTGCTCTTCTCTGGACACGCTCCAGCCCCTCCAT